>CAJDSM010018226.1:454-15889 GCA_903981925.1 Ostrea lurida
CCAAAAGAAACACATACAAAATCGACGTGAGGGGCAACACGGACCTTCGACGAAAGCGAAGGCAGGATCAGGTGCCATGCGAGAGAACAATCCTCTGCTACCCGGTCGACACCCGCCGTGAGCCTGTAGTCGAAACAAGTAACGGGTTACCCGTCGTGCAAATCTAAGTAGGAAAATTGACAGGTCTAAACAACAATGGTATGAAACCAAATCATCAACTATGACTTAGGGATACTTTTAATCGCCAAAACAAGGTGCAATTCATAGCACCGTTAGAAATTTTGCGAAATGATGACTTTAAACGAGATTCGTTCAAACCCTGCAGCCTCAACTTTTTGGTTAGAGTTGGCCTCGCCTTTTAAACAAAATCAGTCCATACGCATGGCAGTTGCCCTTTGCGTATCGGAATCAAACTTTAGAGACCATTACCACACCATAAGCAGGTGATAGTGGTAACATTACTCACAAAGAAATAGGAAAGTTGACAAATTTGCCAAAGTGAGAAGTCATCACGCTTATCATTTAATGTAAGATAAATGTCGTGAACTGCGCATTAGAGTTTCGGCCAATATTAAGTAAAAATCATCACAAATATGAAGCACAGTCTGTGCAGATTCGGTGGTGTCCTTTCATTTCTAAGTTCGTCAGGATATTATTGAGTGAAAAAATTCCTCAAAGGGACGTAAAGCAAACAGAATAATCAAATCATAAAACCACGTCCGACGGTAAATAGATTTGATTGATGTGTGCAGGGGGGCATGTGGGTGACTGACTTGAGCTAAATCTGTTGGTGATTTTCCCAGACCAGTAATATGTAATGGAAGTATTTAAAGCATTTGAACGAGAAATGCTTAGGACATTGCTGTTATGATCCATTATTTTAAAGCAGTCTCGTTCTGTCAAGTTTGGTGTTTTCCTCAGTGTGGCTTCGATAATTGTTAAATAAACATCACAGCTCTCATTCTTGTCTACTTGTAAGTACTTTGATGTTTTCCTCAGCTGTTGGTTTCATATTGTACAATACGTCACAGCATTTCATTCTGTCAGTACTTTTAAGTACTTTTGAGTTTTTCCTCAGTGTTTTCTACGTTCACAACGCGGCATAATAATACGGGAATATCGTTGCAGCTCAGCTGGTACGGTGTGTTTGTCGATGCATCTCGGAGTTATCTCGATCCTTATTTCTCATGATATGCATGTGTGATCAAGACTGTTTCATTGCTGACATTAAGGGCCATACATTCTGAGGAACAAGTTCTCGAAAACAGGCACGATATGATTTTAATTATGAAAAGATATGATGATATATATCATTTATACATGTGAAAAATGTGGAAAAATACGAACCTGTTGGATGAATACAGAAAAACATGATTTTCAAAATATGAAACAAAAGTCCCTGGTGGATCAAATCGGGGACCTGCGGATTGCGAAACAATGCTTACCTACTGGAATAAAGAGCAAAAATTTAGTGTAGCCCACTGGCTACTTAAGTGATGAAGGGCCGTTTAGAGTACATCAAGAGTTATTCCCTTGTTGTAGGCCTAGCCTAGAGATTGGATAGAGAATCAAACTTATTGATGCATTGTATCTTATAGATAATCTAACAAGGCTTAGCAAGAAAGATTTACTTCATAATTAAGTGATAAATTTACCACCTGCAAACGGTGGATTTTCATTATTTGTATTCTATTTTTAGCATAATCTACCGTTATAAGTAGAATTTTACGAGGATTTAATTTTTGGCATTATTAGGAGGACTTTAGATCGCTAAAATAGATATTTGCTAACAATTATTCAAAAGATATTAGGTAGGGTTTTCAAAAACAGAACAAATTATAAAATCTCCAAAATTATTTTACCCTAAAATTTTATGAGAAAGCTAAAATTGGTTCTTGCTAAAAATTCTACTGAGATGGTACTTCTATTTTTATCATTCTATTCTATTTTAGGCAGCCATCTATGTCTATTTTTCATCATCTATTCTATTTTTAAGCATTATTTATTCATTTTCAGGTGAATTTCCATGTATATAGCCCACACTCCGAGGTTACCAGAACACCGCATCGAGTTAGTCAGAATCGGAGGTGGCCGAAAGGAGGAAAAACCGTTCGGAAAGTAAGTTCGTATAAAATAGCTCTTGTGTTGAAAAATGTCCAATAACTGGGAAATATCGGAGACAGTAGCTCTGTTTAAAATCGTCAGAATGATCGTAAGATACAGTCAGCTCTCGTTACAACGGCCACGTTTGTTTCGATCAATTTGCTTTATAACGGATCTGCCATTGTAACACATGCCTATTACCATGGTATAGTTATTCCCATTTGTTGAAATCATTCCGCACAATATGCATGCGATCCCGTAAACACTTCACAGTGCATTATTTTCAGGTACGCGTATACAAACGCTATATTCCGCCTTTCTCTCATTTCTAAAATCTTAGGTGTGAAAAAATGCCGATATCAAATGTCTTTTACACGGGGTCGTTGAAAACTTTCAGATAACCTGCCGTTTATTATATGGATTACTATAGTGTCAAATGCACATTTGTACCATAAGTACTGCCGGTGCCAATTTGGATTCTAGAATCCTTATTTGCAAAGAAAACAATTTTTCATTTATTCACGGGAAATTCACAAAAAAAAATTCATATAAAATAATTGAGGCTGTATATGTTACTTTTCGATGGTGAAACTGTGCTTCATGAAAAGTGCTTAACGAATCATACTTAAATTTTTGGTTAGTGGGCTATCTTAAAAGGACATGGACACGTTTTGGCAAAAATTAATGTTTAAAATGCTTAATTAAGTTAGTCAATTGGTCAGCAAAAAATTTTAATATGCAGTGTTAAGGTCTCAATATACCCTCCTTTGCAATAGGAAGCTAAAGTTTACCATGGCTGTTGAACTAAAAATTGGTGCGTCAATTGTGCTCAAATACAGTTTCATTAAGAATTGTAGATCAACATTCAATGTTGTTGATTTCAATATAGTATAATATCAAAGGGGACCATTCTGCATTGAACCAATGCCTTTTATGTAGGATATTTAGGAAGCTGCTAGAGGCGCAACGAGGACCAGCTTGAACTTCTTGGCGTGTAATTCTAACTTTCACTTTAAACTGGTAGTCGATATAATTAGCTATTGTTATTCATATCTGACTCGCAAAAATATCTTGAGATAGAATCAAGGAACACCTATGACAGAATTTGGCTTGTTTCGGAAAGGTTTATGTGCATTATACTGGAAAAAATTTTTGGAGTTGAGTATGGGGTCAAGTTAGTTAGATTTATCGATCCTATTTTGCAGAAAATTCCCTCTCAGGGATTCGGGACAGCACGCTTTAAGGGCAAATCTGACCGAATTTCAATGGCAGCAGCACAGTGTGGAGTGCATGGACATATAATTTCTTTTGTTTGTCATATTTTCAATAAATAAAACATTATTTATTAAGGTCTTTCCGTCTGACAACGAAGACCTTATGTGGTTTGTGTATTGTTTCTATTAAGTCTCGTCTACAACGGAAGACCTTATTAGTGTTTGTATTGTTCTTTATAGGTTTCCGTCTACACGGGAAGGACCTTATCATTATAGCGGTGTATGATTGTTTTATTATTATTAGAGCGTCTTCCGTCCTAAACCGGAAGCGACCTATATGTGTTTGTATAGTTTCTTATTAACTTATTATTATTTTCCAATTTAGCTTCTCTTAAAAATGCAAATTACTCTAAATACGCTTTTGATTGTATTTTTTATGATTTTAGCAGTAAGTTGTTCTTTATATAATGTATTTAAAAATTCCGTTTTTTGAAAAAATTCACCTTGCGGATTCGCTGATGATATAAGACTTCCGGTTTTATAGTTTGTCCACGAGGTGTTCCTCAGAGATTGTGTTGCAGGTGTAGGAACCAAAATTTTCTGTGAGTTAATGATAGGCTCCTTATATCGTGTAAGATGTTAGTCATGATGAATATCCAAAAGTTTGTCGTTGCGGCGACATCTATGCCTGTCGATAACAATTATGACGTGTCTACTTTTCGCTTTCTAAAAACAACAATATTTTTTTTAAAATTTTTCCATATTTTTAATAATTTTTTCTTGAAATAGTTCTGAGCAGTACATATTTTGAGATCGATCAAACTAATGGTGAATATGCAAAAAAAATTAAAATCGGTTGACGGCATTTTCGAGTTATCTGCTACTTCACTTTGTATGAATCAAAGTTGTACCGGAAACCACGGGTGTACTATAAATGCACCTTAATCATAGCATAGTTTATAGATTTATTTGTTGATGGTGAGTTTGAAACTTCTCATATGAAGATGTTTTATAAAACTCCGTTTTTTTGAAACATTCACGTTACGGTACGAAGATATTGACTTCCATAAAAATTCTTTATTTAGAGAGTTTTACTCAGGACTGATTTTGTTTCTCGAGTTAAGTGTGAGTGTAATAAGAATAATAATGTTCTCAGTAGTTATAGACTTAGATCTATTCTTGATGGATGTGTAGCGATAGCTTAAGCTTTTACTTTCAGGTGACATTGTAACTATTTTTAAATAAACGTTTCTACTTTCGGTTTTTGTAGACATTCTCAATTTCTTCATTTTTAACTATTTTTTGTTGGAATTTTGCAGAGTTCAGACTTTATTTCTGTTAGAGATTATAGATTTTAGACTATGTCAGAATTGAAAGAATGTGATATCTACTTGTTATTCTGGAAACTAAATTCACGACGTCTATATCTCAATTCATTCAGGACTCGGAAGACCCTTTTTGATTTGTCGTAGACAAGGCAGAGCTAGTTCAGATTCCTTAAATTTAGTTTTATTTTCCTCCGTTGTACAAAATGCAGTATCTACTCAAAAAAACGCTTCTTGAGTCTATTTATGTATCTGTCTTTGGCAAGTAAGTTGTCTTCTTATAAGTTTAAGTTATTTTACTAAAATTCCCGTTTTTTAGAATAATTCACTCCGTGTCGGAGAGTATAGACTTCCGGTTTATTAGTTGTCACGACGTATGTCGTTCTCAAGAAACGTAGTGATTTGAGGTAGGGAAACGAAATTTTCAGGGTTATACGCATAGTTTTTCTGTAGATGTGTACAAATAGCAAGTTTTGCGTTCGGCGACATCCTGTCCGAATATATAGGTCTACTGTTCGTTTCAAAAAAATAAATATTTTTTTTAATTTTTTCACTGATTTAATTTCTTCTTGAAATGTATCTAAGTAACTATTATTGAGATTGTTATCAAACTAATGTAGAATATGCACAACAAAAATTAATTTAATCGGGTAACAGCTATTTTCGAGTTTATCTGCTAACTTTCACTTTGTATATCAAGACTGTGACCGAAACACATTTACTATAAAACACCTCTATAGATTTTATGATTTTTTGTTGGTGATGATGTTGAACTCCTATTGAAGCACGTTTATTAACATTATCCGTATTTTGAATAAATTTCACTTCCGGTCCGACAGATAATTGGGAACTTCCGCGTATTTAATAGTTTATTTTGGGAGTTTACTCAAAATGATTTATTGTATGTGAGAAAATGTAATTCTTCAGTGATGATAGACCTATACTGTGTGGATTGTGAGAGATACAAGCTTTTACTTCAGTTACATATTTACTATTTTTACTTGAAAAAGATGTCTACTGGTTCGTTTATTGTACATTCTCAACGTTTTCTTCATTTTTAGCATAGTTTATTGTTTGGATTTTTTGAAGAGTTTCAGACTTATATTCATGTATCATTTAGAAATGTGAAGATTTTTACTTGGGCGACACTTGAAGAATTTTACATTTACGACTCGTATCTCAATTCATCATGCAGGACGGAAGACCTTTTTTGTTGTCGCCAGACAACAAGGCTTTCTCAGTATAGTATTATTATTACTCTATTATTTTCCCCTTTTAAAAATGAAATTACTCGAAAAACGCTTTGATTGTTTTTATATGATTTTTAACAAAGTAAGTTGTTCTTTTATATAAGTATTTATTAAAATTCCGTTTTTTGAAACATTCACTTCCGGTCCGGAGATATTAGACTTTCCGGTTTATAGTCTTGTCCACGAGTGTTCTCAGAAAAGATGATTTGAGGTAGGGAATATGAAAATTTTCAGGTATATATAGCCGTATATCTGTAGATGTGTAAAATACCAAGTTTTGCGTTTCGCGACACTTCCTGTCGACAAATGAGGTCTACTTTCGTTTTCAAAAAATAATAATTTTGTTTATAAATTTTCTCATATTTGATTTATAATTTTTTCGTTGTTTATTTTATGACCGATAGCGTATAATTAGAGAATGAGTACGAAATCAAAACTAGAATTATATTTCATATATTTTTTTGAATCTACGAGGACTCTACTGTAGATGTTCACCGAGATTCCCTTTTCGTATACTTAGTTCGAGCGTGTGTGGGAATTCAATTTTGGTCGTGAAATGCACATTATCTGCAAACGTTTGCCTTCAATATATTTTGTGCGACTGATTTTTTGCAGGTAAGGATAGTTCCTTATTCGTATATGTGTTGATCTGTGGATATGAAACTGCGCGTTTTTTGGTGAAGAGCTACGTTCCGTTCTGCGATTACTGACTCCGCGTTTTCCAAAATTTAAAGCATCAAGTTTTTTTCGTGGCTAGATGCTTTAGTAGAGATGATATTGGAATTTTGCGGTGAGGTGGTAGTGATGAACACATATTATATGTGGTAGAATACCAAAAGGTGATTGCACTTGCACTCGAATCGACGTAATTTAGTAGTAGAGCGGTTCTACTTTGCGTTGTGGTGTAAAGTATTTCATCCATCTTTTTCAGTCCTTCCTCCTTGACTCTATTTCCTCGTGCGATTTCTGTGAAACTAAGACAAAATGAGGCGTGGTGGAGCGTTGTGCGAGGTGAGGTTGCAATGTGCTTATGCCATCTGGAGCTTGCGTGCGCGTGCAATAGCGACGATTTATTCCTCCAGACTTAGGTTCATATACCCCCCCCCCCCTTTTTTTTTAATCAGCAGAACATTTTCTTCAAGCTTTTCGGCCGTTGAAAGACTTTGCAATTTAACTGATAGGATCGAAGTAAATTAATATTTTTTAATGGTGTTCTAAACTAATAAATAGAAATGGCTAAGTCATTAGAAGCCAAAGTTATTATAATAACATTTACAACTATTGATAAGTTAAAAGGACATTCATTATATTAATATGGTACATGGATTTTCTAAGTGGAATAACATCTGAAACTTTATTGAAAACACAAAATAGAATACTAATATCGGAATGTCATTCTAAACGAATATGTGCAAAGCTCTGGCAATGTTAACGATTATTAGAGCGGTCTGAATGACCTTTGAAATTTGTGCTTCTTTGATAAGTTAAAAGTCATTCATATTTTATAGGTACATGATTGTAAGTGTGAATAACATCACTGAAACCTTATTGTAAAACACACAAATAGCAAAATATGGTTCAGAATGTCATTCTAAACGAATTGCAAGCTCTGGCAATTATAAAGTCGGATATAGGAGTTCTGAATGTACCTTGAATATGTTGTCTTCTTCTTCAATGGCATAAAAGCATTTGCGGTTGTTAGCTTGAAAATGTAAACTGAACACATTTACTAATTGATTATTGTTTGTTTTACGTCCCGTTTAGAAGTAACAATCACAGGGTCTTTTGGATAAGACTCTATTTAAACGGAGGTCCCAATGTCCGTGATGTGTGGCACGCAAAAGTACCCTAAAAAAAGCCATGAGGCTCTAGCATGGGCTAATATTTGCAACCATTCACCGACAATCGTTGACGTCTCAATATGAGTGAAATATCTTCAATGGACGGGGAAAAAATAATAAATAATCAATCAATCGTTTGCATGTCTCACACGAAAATATTGACGTACCAGTTGCCGTGAAGGCGTGCAATTCAGGTCCTGCGCTCGGCATTAAAGGCCTTGAGCAGGGAGGGATTTTTTCGTGTCACCTGCTGTGACACGGGACCTCAGTTTTTCCGGTCTCATCGAATGCCACAATCGAATACTTATTGTCTGCTAAAATTCGGATGAAGACCGAAAAAACCGAGCCCCCGTGTCACAGCAGTGTGGCACGATAAAGATCCCTCCCTGCTCAGGAGGCCCTGAGTGCCGAGCACTAGGCCTAAAATTTTGTAGTCCTTCACCGGTAATGGTGGACGTCTCACATATGATGAAGAAAAATATTTCATTTCGAGTAGGGACGTAATAACAGAAAATTCAATTCAATAATTTATCTTATCTCTGTTCGATTAATGCAATCGTTGCACGTTTAATGTTTATATTTAGATTTAGAGCTTGGTTGTCAACATTAACTCACAAATCTTGCGACCTCTCGATAGTTTCTTAGTATGTCAATCGGATTACCTTTTAGAATATTCTTGATTTTTTTAAAAACTTGCTCATCGAGAGAGTCGGAGAGAGAAAAGAGAGAGAGTAGAGAGAGAGAGAGTAGAGAGGAGGGGAGATGGGTAAGTAATCAATTATCCGTAATAAATTGATGATAGGTCTTTTATCGAAAGTTTATAACTTGTATTAAATATTAAAAAGTATTTCACTGATATTTAAAATATCACATCATCCATTTACATTATACAGCATTCCACATTCAAACATTCAGAAAGATTGACTTTTTACTGTTTTTACGTCCACCGAAAATATTCACTTGCCGGTGAAGGGCTGCAAATGTAGGCCTATGTTCGGCATTCAGGGCCTTTGGCAGGAGGAATCTTTTTGCGTGCCACACCTGCTGTGACACAGGACCTCGGTTTTTTCCGGTCTCATCCGAATGACCGCCCCATTTAGTCGCCTCTTACGACAGAAAGAGGATGCTGACCTATTCTAACGCGGACCCCATTGGGTCAATTCTGAAGGAAATCCAGAAAATCCCCATGTAATAATGATAATTAATACACCAATGTCTGAATTTACATAATTCACTTACACATGCGATTGGTCTATCATTTTGTTTTTATGCCCCCGGAATCTACGATTCAGGGGGATATATTTTTGGTCTGTCCATTTGTCTGTTTGTCTGCAAAAACTTTAACATTGGCCATACTATTTGAGAATGGCAAGTGTTGCGACTTCATATTACACATGTTTGTTCCTATTGCAAGCCCTTTTGACTGGTACCTAAATGTATGACCTCTTGACCCTTGAAGTTTGACCTACTTCTTTCAAAAAACTTTGACATTGGCGCATAACTTTTGAATGTTGCATGGTGGCGGGACTTTCTTTATTACACATGTGTGTTCCTTATGCCAATCTTTTCTACTGGTACCAATTTTGTTTTTACTTTCTTGACCTTGATCTTGAAGTTTGATCTACTTTTAAAAAACTTTAAATTGGGCTATAACTGTGATAGATTTTTTTTCATATTTCACATGTATAATCCTTTTGGCAAGCCCCTTTCACTGGCATGTTGGAATCCGGGGCATCCGTGTTTCATAAACACATCTTGTTCTTCATTATATTTATTGGTACTGCTTTACGTCTATGGTTTTTACTGAATTTGAGGGAAATGACGCTAATTTTTCTCTAATTCAATAGGTTATTTTACGAAAACTAATTCTTGGATAATGTTTACATTATTATTCAAAATTTGATAGTATATAAAAGTTAGACGTGATTTTTAACATTGCGGTTTTATTTTAATTGTTACGTTATGTGTTGAATGAATGTTTGTACCCGTATGTCAAATTCATTATGGACGGAAGACCTTTTGTGTGTCGAGACAAACAAGCGTCTAGTTATTATTAAGGTCTATCCGTCTACAACGGAAGACCTTATAGTGTGTATTTGTTCTTTATTTTATTCATATATTATTTAATTATATTATCTTTTTTTGTTGCCCCTTTTTAAAAATGCAATTACTCAAAAAACGCTTTGATTGATTTTTTAGATCTTTTAGCAAGTAAGTTGTTCTTTATATAAGGTATTCATAAAATTCCGTTTTTTGAAAAATTCACTTCCCCGTTCGGATGATATATAGACTTCTCGGTTTTATGTTTGTCCACGAGTGTTCTCAGAGATTGATTTGAGGTAGGAAACAAAATTTCAGGTATAATAGGCCTATATCTGTTAGATGTGTAAAATCCCAAGTTTTCGTTCGGCGACACTTCCTGTCGAAAAAGGTAGAAGGTTCTTACTTTCGTTAAAAAAAAATTCCTTTTTTAAAAATTTTCCATTTTTTAAATATTTTTCTGAAAATGTCTAGTACATATTGAGATTGATCAACTATGTTAGAATATGCAAAAAAAAATTAAAATCGGTTGACGCGATTTTTCGAGTTATTTCTGCTACTTTCACTTTTCGTAATCAAAGTTGTATGTACCGGGAAACACGGTTACTATAAATCGCCTCAATAGATTTTATGATTTTTTTTTGTAGGTATGAGATGAACTCTTTGTATAGAAGATATACTGTTTATAAACTCCGTATTTGTTTGACTAAATTCACATATTCGAGTTCGATAGCAGTATGACTTCCAGTTTTAAAGATTATCCGGCGTTTCTCAGAGATTATTATGAGTGTAAATAAATAGAATGTTCAGTGATGATAGACATATATCAGAGGATGTTAGCTGATACCACAAGTTTTACATTTCAGCGTCATTTATTATTTTAAATAAAGTTCTTACTATTCGTTTTGTAAAATTCTCATTTTCTCATTTTTGCATATTTTTGTTGGTGTTGGAATTGTAATTAGAGAGATGTTTAAGGATACTCTGTAATCCTAATGTCGTTCATGTTATAAATGTTTGAAATAATTTACATTTCGGCAATTCTTTGAAAAACTCATCATCATACTATTTAACGACTCATAATCCATAATTTCCAGTCAGGACGGAAGATCCTGATTTTTGTTTCCCGTGAGTTAACAAGCGTCTAGTTTGATTATTAATTATTATGTATCTTTTCCGCTTTTTAAAAAATCAATTATCTCAAAAAACGCTTTGATCTGAATTTTTATTGTTTCTTGGCAAGTAAGATTGTTCTTTTACTTATAACGTATTTATAAAATTCTCGGTTTTATGATGAAAATTCACTTCGCTGTGTTTCTTCCGGAGATATAGACTTCCGGTTGTTTTATAGTTTGTCCACGATGTGTTCTCAGAGATGATTTGACGGTAGCGGAAACAAAATTTTCCTTTTAATACGTTTTTATCGGCTGACCTCGTGTACATACCAGCCTCTTCTGCGCTTCGGCGACCACTTTCCTGTCGAAAAATAGAGGTCTACTTTTGCGTTTGTCAAAAAAAATAATTTTTTTTAAATTTTCTACATCATATTATTTAATCATTTTCTTGAAATGTCTAGTACATAAGAGATTGACTCAACTGAATGTAAATTATGCTAAAAAAGTTAAATATGGTTGAGCGCACTTTTCGAGTTACTCTGCTACTTTCGCTTTTAATCAAGTTGTACCGGAACACAGTTACTTATAATACGCACCTCGAATAAGATTTTATATGTTTTTGTAGGTGAGTTTAACTCTATACAACGTGTTTATAACACTCCGTGTTTTTAAAATTCACTTCCGGTCAAAGAATTGACTTCGGTTTTTAAAGTTTTATTTTGAGTTTACTCAAAGATGGATTTGATGTAGAGAATGAATTCTTCAGTGTGATGATGGACTTACTATCTGAGGATGTAGCTAGATAATTTAAGCTTATACTTCAGATGACATTTACTATTTTTTGAAAAAAGTTCTTTCTGTTTTTGAACATTTTCAATTCTTTCATTTTTACACATTTAATTGTTGGAATTTTCTGCAAGAGTTCAGGACTTATATCTGTTCATGTATTATATATGTGAAGATTTTACTTGGCGCAACTTGAAGGTAATTTTACAATTTTACGATCTCGTATCTCAATTCATTCAGGACGGAAGTACCTTTTTGTTGTCCGCCGACAAACAATGAGTCTAGTTTTTATTATTATTATTATTTATATTCATTTATAAGCGCAAAATTAGATATAGTTTCTATGCGCCTGTTACAATGTTTGTCCTAAAAAAAATTGCTGCTCTATAAGATTAAATGAAAAAACACATCGGAAAACACTTTTACATAAAAATAGTAGTAAGAACGACAAGGTTGGATTAAAATTGGACTAGCATGGATATAACTTGCACACACGGTAATTGCAGCTTCATATTACTTGAACAAAAGATCTGCACTTGGAATCGTGCACTGAATTTTAATTTCATTAGGCATATTCCACGCTGATGACAAGAGAGTGTTTTTAGAGTTCTTGGGAATGTTCCATGTTCTTCTTAAGCACAACGAAGTTTCCAATTGGCAGTTCATTCCACAGTTTGATGCACCTGTGTTTTAGTGGCTCGTGCACCGTATTTGATTGAGAATTTCTTACAACACAGTCTTCCATTTAGGTCGGATGTTGATGATCTCAAACGGGTCTTATGGGGGTAAAACAGGACTATAACTTCTCTTATGTATGTTGGTGCTAGAGACGAGTATGTAGTGCCCTTATGTATGGTTGTCAGCACTTATAAACACAAACACGTTGCACATTACAAGGCAGACCAGTTGTAGTGTTAGAGAGTACGTGGCGAGAGAATTGTTGTCTGTAGCATGTTCTGTAAGACAACGTGCAGCATTGTTCTGAGCATTTGTATCGGTGCATTTGGCGATCGAATTATGCCAAGGTAGAAGGCATTGTGATGTCAAGATGGGTATATGACTGTCTGACATTGATGACTTTGCATCACGTTGCTTCTTGGTTGAGAATGTAACGTTTTACCTTTGGTAGGAGTTCTTCCTGATGTTGAAGGTACATACTTCCCTTACACGGAGCTGACTTTTGCTTTCCATTGAATAAGGTACGCGTCCAGAGCAGCACCAAGGTTTTTAAAATTTATTGGGAAATAAATTGTTGCTTGCCATGGTACAAAATATTTATCATTATATAAATGTCCCTCTACATGAATTTTTCATCCATTTTCTGGTAGTCTGAGACCTAAGTTACAAGTAAGTTACAGCGCTCACCATTCTTCGTTATGGAAACAAAGCTTGTGCCTTGTTTTTGTTTACATAAAGATGGTTTCACCGAAAATACCATGTTTAAAACAAAATGAGATGTAAGAGATACTAGAAACTGTTTCATTGTGTTCAGAATGAACTTGTTATTTGAAAAAAAAAAATTTGCTTTGAATGCATCTTTATAAGCATATTCAATATATGTAAACAAAAACAAAGAACGAGCCTTATTTACATACAAAGAATTATCAGCGGTGTATCTCACGTGTAAGTCAAGACATGAAGTTCAAATTTTTGCTGATCATTAGAATTAGTTGGTTAGGCCACACGAATTTGTAAAATAGTTCTTCGGAGGTGAGAGGGCGAAATTATTTTATAAATATTATTTTTCATTTTGGAAATAAAGTTTATGAGGCAAGCTAATACAATTTCATAAAGCGAGTGCTTACAAATAAAGATCAGAAATCATTTGTTTAACAAATTAACTTAATAATTTTCAATTAGTATTTTGAAGTATCATACTCATGTACATAGAAAGATTTTAAAAAAATTCTTTAAAAACACGGGATTACACTGCATGTCCAGAACTTGCTCGAGAGCCTGCGCTTCTGTCATTTGTCAGCCAAGTATATCAAGATATTTTGTGCGCTGGTTGTAAAATGTAACAAAAATTAAAAATTATTTGGATATTTTGGACATGCGAGCGAACATTATATTTTGATAATATTATTATTTGGATATATCAAAAATAGAAGCGAGCGAGTCCGTAGAACTAGATTTTAAATTGGCATGGCCTTAATAGGACTATAAGCCTTTTAAACATCAAAAATGAAAATATAAAATTTAGCTCAAAACGTGTCCTTGTCCCTTTAAGTAATCATCTTGCCTCATAACCTCGTTTAAATTAAATGCATGGGGAAAATGGAATTAACAATCATAATTATGGCCATTTGATATATATCCCAACGAACTCGAAATAAAGGACACCACAGAATCTGACATATCTGCTTCATATTTGGATATTTTACTTAATATTGACTCTAATAGCAGACCGACAACTACATTGTATGATAAGCGTGATGACTTTAACTTTGCAATTTTCAACTTTCCTTTTCTATGTAGTAATGTACCATTATCATACAAATGAATCCACAACTTGAATGCCTCCAAACACGCAATCATTTTTGCGCACATATTTAAAAATTAATTCGACTTTAAATATGTTTTTGTTTATTATTGATACTGTAAAGGGAGAAATGTTCGCTTGGGTTTTATTTTCGCTATACTTGCGGTTACCAGGTATATCAACTATCGCGAAGATAAAACCATCACGAAGGGCTGTTCAATGTATTTGGGTATATGATTCCAGCTTAGAATATTTACCATCGCGAAATGTTAAACGATAAAAATCGCGAAATGTTAGCCCCGCGAAATTAAAGCCCTTTACAGTATTGCATCGATTACCAAACAGTCACATTCTTGAATATTTCTGTTGAATGCTAGGAAAAAAGCCGAGACCGTCCGAATAATGACGCGAGACAATCGGATTTATAACGTGTCTCAAAGAGTGATGTCACGACCTCCTTTAAAGATGTTATTGGAAGTAGAAGAAACTAATAGAACTGATGGTATGAGGTTTGTATGAAAATAGCAGCAGTGTTGGATTGCAGCGTCACCTAAAACAAACGATAACTCAATGCTCTGTATCTCGCATTTTATTCAGGCCAATTTCTAAAATATATACATAGTATTACTAAAATAGTAAACAATCTTTGCATTTTCTAGAAAGAACCAATGGTTATGAATTCTGAAAGATGATATGCAGAATCAAAAGTCCCAGGTGAAGACTATCGCTTAGCTGTTTTGGAGCAACGAAACTTCTAGCAATGATTTCCTATTAAATGGTGAAAATATCTTTCATTGCTTTATTGCCAATTAGATGAGTAGTGATGAAGTAAAATCTACATTTCAAACAGTAGTACACCAAAGAAATTGGACCCATAATAGTTCACTGTTCCATATTTACATGCAACAAAAATTTGATCTCCGGATGATAACTGGAGCACAGCAACAGCGGAAGTATCGTCATAACCAGTCCTGCGTCCGTCTGACCTCAGTTCGAATTTATCCACTCCATTGACTGTCAGTGTGGTACGTACAAGTTCACTTTCAGCCTCTATGTTGTACAGAAACACGTACACACCATCACGATCAGCAGTAAATCTTCCGGTGCTTGTTGAATAACCATGGTGATATCCGGAGTGAGTGGTGCCAAAGACGACAGGCGACCCGGAGTAATCACTACTAAGTGAAGCAAGGAATGCTGGGTATGTCGACTTGGACACTAAAATAAGATTTCATTAAGGTAGTACGAGTGTGAGATCAAAGTGATGAGAAACAAATGA
>CAJDSM010018227.1:0-20455 GCA_903981925.1 Ostrea lurida
ATATATATACATACTACATTTCATACTTTATCAGGATAGATATATTTATATAAAAAGGAGAAAAGGAGTATTGATATCCAATATTTGAAACGAATTGCACTTCTCTATTTTTTAAACCAAGGCAATTAGTTACATGAGAAATATGGTTTGGTTCAACCTGACAAAGATTGTAACAACATTTTCTTTATCAGGTATGTTATTACAACATTATTCTAAACACACTTGGTATTAAATCTACATTTGGTAGTCGCATTAATACTCCCACTGCTTAATACTCCCACTGCTCTTTCAAAAGAAGCTCTTTCAAAAGAACCGCGGCGGTGGCTCAGTCGGTAGAGCGTTCGCCTCGCATGCGGAAGGTTGGGTGTTCGAATCCCGGCCGCGACAGACCTAAGTTGTTAACACAGGTAGTGACAGTTCCACTGCCAAACGCTCGGCAACAGGTGTGAATGTCACGGGTCCTCGGAGATGACCTTAAAAACGGATGTCCCGTGTCGCAGCAGGTGTGGCACGCTAAAGAACCCTCCCTGCTAAAAGCCATGAGTGCTAAGCATAGGCCTAAATTTGCAGCCCTTCACCGGCAATGGTGACGTCTCAATATGAGTGAAATATTCTCGACGGGACGAAAAACAACAAATAATCAATCAATCAATCTTTCAAAAGATGAAAGTTTACAAAATCATGTTTCAGTTTTAAACATATTTAATATTCTTGTCAATGGGACGGTTGAATCAATTAAGATTACTATACCTATACTAGATTCCACTACTTTACAAAAACTTTTACAAAGAATCATTGATCTACCAAACCCCTAATTTTGCTCCTCACGAAAATATTGACAGCTGTGAAGGACAAAATTTAGACGTATTGTGCAACTTAATAAACCAGACGTGGTGTAAATGTAAATTCTATCAAAACTTTAAAACTTCTGGTAAATTTGAAATCATTAAACTTTTTCAAATCAACAGCATCAAAACATGCAACTTTTCAATATTTCACAAAACCATTCTTCAAGACAACAGACTAGACATTTTGACATTATATGTTTCTTGAGCAAAAATGTGAAAAGGGGAGACCTTACTGAAACCGAGTTCTGACTGCTTTTGTATATCATGGATTGGCTTTGATGGATTTTTTTTTATCAGTAAGTCTTGTATTCTTCCTATCTTTCGGTTGTTGGATGGATATCTTGCACAATTATGTAGACCTCATATCTTTATTGTCTTTAAGTTAAAAAAACAGTTTCTTTAAAAAGATACATAACCAATGAATACATATCCTTGTGAAAAGTGTAACTTAAGAATAAACTAAGACAAGAGGTTATTAATGATATTTGTTCTAAGTTTCTTAACACTGGTTTAAACCCACTGTTTCTGAAACAAATTTGCAACTCTAACAAATGTACATGTGATTAGTTTAGAATGTATGTGTGTGTTTGAGAGAGAGAGAGAGAGAGAGAGAGAGAGAGAGAGAGAGAGAGAGAGAGAGAGAGAGAGAGAGAGAGAGAGAGAGAGAGAGAGAGAGAGAGAGATTGCTTTTCAAAAGGAAGTAACACTTTTAATCAATATTTCTTTCCATTACAAAATTGTTTGAAATATGTTTTCATACTATGATTTAATTCAACATTTTCCGAGCATATTTGTGTGTTTAACATGATATTTTAGTAGCAATTATTTATATGGTAAGATTGCAAACACTGATCATGTTTGTTTGTTGAGACTTACAGGTGTCTACCAGTTTAGTTACCTTGAAATGATTCAACAATGATTAATATTTAACGGTAGTTCACTGAAATAAATAAATTTAGTAACAAATGACATTTATCGATGGAGAAAATTTAATGATTTGGTGTTCCAACAACACTATGCTCGTTAACAGAAATAAACATAAAGATTTTGGAGAAAAAGAACCTCGAAAAGTGAAATATGCGTACTTCGTTGAAAAAATTCATTTGATATCAGTTACCATTTTGAAATTATTTGGTATGATATTCCGGTAACATCTTCGTCTATTATTCAGGACAGGTAAATTAGGAAGTAACATCATTCTCGAGTGGGACGTAAAACAGTAAATAATCAATCATTGCCATTGAAATTAAGTGGCTTACACTAATTGAACATGATTGGTCAGAATTTCAGAATAGACATTCTAAACATATGAATTACAATTACCTATAAAAGTGCAAATCAGATGCTTTTAGATGATATGGCAATATAATTAAATTTAAACAGTCATGTTTGATTTGTAATCTTTTTCTGCAGATCGATTACATGTATGAGTGGGTGGGGGACACGAATATTCCTAGGAGTCGAGAAGCAATAGAATTGCGTGCAGTACTTCAGGGTCTACAAGACAACTGCTGGGCCATTGTGTACAACACGGAGTCTAGGACATACATGTAATTATGAGAATTGCAATAGTTTTGGAGACCAGTATACAAGACCAGCTTTTCAACAATCTCATAGACCTCAAACATCAACAGAGCATGTGTATTTTTAATTCTTGCCTTTGATCCTTGTGAGTTTGACATATCTTGCAATTACATGTAACATGCGATGTGACTACATCTTAATTTCATCTTAGTATTAATTGAAATTCATTTTTCGTTATCGCAGCAATTTTCCGAGTTCACAGTGCATAATTTGTTTCAGTTTTTAAATCCAGACAGGCTACTGAAAAAGATGATTTAACAGAGGTTTCAACAGTCACGTTTTTTAAGTAAATATATCGCAAATTCTAGGGTCGTTTTAACGTTTTAGTTAGCCAGTACAGCCTGTCATTGGAATAACTTCTTTCTAACGTGTTTAATATCAATTGTAAGGTCGTTATTTACCGAGCTTGACTACGTATTACTCCGTTTACCTGGTCAATATAAAAGGTTCACGCCTGGTTTGACCAGTCGACAGGGAATGCTTACTCCTCCTAATCACCTGATCCCACCTCTGGTGTATCCAGGGATTCTTGTTCTTTTCATACTGCATATGCATGGTTTCTTTTTTATTATTGTGTTTGTTTGTTTTGGGTTTGGGGGTTGTGATTTTGTTTGTTTTGTTTTAATTTTGATTTATATGTTTTTTTGGGGGGTGGGGTGGTGGGTGGGGTCAAGCGTGGGGGGGGGGGTGTTTGGAGGGTGGTTGTTGTTCATTTTGTGTTGGTGTTTTTTGTGGGGGTGGGGTGGGTGTGTTTGTTTTGTTTTTATTTTTTGGGGTGGTTTTTTTTGTTGCTTGTTTTTTTGTTTTTTTTTGTTCCGGAGACAGACCAGAGAGCTACAGATTCAAAACTTGTAGACATCTGAAAGACTTGGGCAGCATATTTAACAAATCGTTACTGATCGCTATACCATCACATCACACAATGTTATACCTTTAATATAAAATACTGTTAAATCATTTATTTTCGTGGGTTTATAATTTCGTGGTTTTGACTCTAATAATGAATTTGTTGAAATTAATTTTCGTTTACAATATTTTCATTTTTCAGTATATTGCAAGCGTACTCGAATTAATCACACTTCTATTTTCAGAATTGCGGTAGCTCATGCAGTGGTTAAAGGTTCGCGGCGCAATCAGACGTTTGCGAGTTCGATCCCCACTCGTGCCATAGCTGTGTCAAACCTACGACGTAAAAATAGATAGTGATTGCTTCTTTGCCAAACACTCAGGGTTTTGTGAGAATCACGGAGTTTTCGAATAAAAAGACCCCATGTCGCTGCAGGCTCTCCTCAGTGCTACGGTCCTGAGCGCTAAGCATGTACATGTAGGTCTAAAGTGTGGTATTTTGCCTACAACTGGTGACCTCTCAGTATGATTGAAAAATCATCGATTGGACGAAAAACAAACAAACCACCAATTACATTTTCAGATAGCGAGTTTTTGTTTAATTTAAGAGCAGTATGAACATGGGTCCCTTGATCCGCCAGATGTGGAATCAGGTGCGAAGGAGTAGTCATCTCCTGTTGACCTGTTGCACCTGTCATGAGCGATAACGTTGGTCTAAGAATTATAACTATAAAGTATGAAATACATCAGACAGTATTCAACCTAACTCATTAGATCTGGTCTGGGAGCGGAACGCTGAACAGTTTGAACGAAACTGTTTGATGTGGAATAGGAATCAATTTTATCGAGTGCTATACAGTAAAGGAACGGCTCAAAGGGTGCAGTAGAACACTTCAGGATCTGATTATTCAAAACTTGCTGCTATCTAGCACAATAGTTACATTGAACATCTTATATCTTAAAAGAAATACATGTACATGTACTTTAAATTTTGTATGAAAACAAACTGTTTACTAAGATGGAATTAAGATATAATTTACTTGCGGATTTGAAATAAAAATGAAAATCACCTGGGATTTCTGTAATCGGCTAGTGACATCAAATTATGTTTTAATGTAATAGATAAGATCTGTAAAATGTAAAAAAGACAAAAAACCGTAACAAGAAAGAAATAATTGTACATTGCTTTGAGATAAAACTCACGATAAAACTAATAAACGATACATTTATCGTGTATTGAACATGGTATATACGTTTGATGTTCTGTATCACTGCAATAAAAATGTGAGGCGTTCCTTGTTTTACGGATATACATATTTGATCGAAATGATTCAGAGTCGTTTTTATTTCATTAAGAGTAGACCTGTGACAAAAAATATTTTCCTTCATTATCTTCGATCCTGCTAATCAATTGTAAAGCACATAACTGAACATTTGCCTTCGATATTATCGATATTGCAATGAGTTGAATTAACTTTAAAAGAGATTTTAAGGTTTGAAAGGTAACTCCATGCTCTTAGTATCACTCATGAAAAGTGTATTGTCAAAAGTCTTAAATATTATTTATGATATACAGGCCATACATACGTCATTTCAAACCTCCCAGACATTTATTTTTATTTCAAAGAAAATTTGGCAATGTTTTCAAAAGGTAACCAATATCATTTCACCTTTGACTTTCATAATCATTCAAATATCAATGAAAATCGCGTATATATGAAAAGTCAGTCTTATGCGTACATGTTGTGAAATGTACATGCGACTCTGGTTCAAAAACTTACTCTTTAGTTAAGATAAGAAGCCAACGTTGTTACATGTACTTTTGATGTATAGTGTATTTTTCAGTCAGAAGGTTTGTTTTTAACATGACACGCAATATAATTTTATTTGGATCCGTGTTCGCTTTATTGAATGATAACACTAATCGATATAAATCAAAATAAGCAAATAAAAAATAAGTACCCTTCAAATACAATGGAATACAGAGCACAACACCTAGTTGTCCAATGTTTCTGAATTCCCGATATATAAAACAACCAAAGAACAGTAAAGAGTGCAACACATGTATACATGAACTGCGTTAGTTGGAGTCCTAACAACTTAAGGTAGAGACGGATAGTTATCACGTGGTTCACGAAATGTATACGCAATCAAGATAGTGTCCAACACCTCTACTCTACTCTCAATCGCAGAGGATGCTCTACAGAGATCCCATGAGGCACGATCTGCATTAATATTCATCCACGCAATAGTTCTTCCGACACCGAAATCCTCGAACAAAGACGAAATGTAATCAATAGCGATTTATACACGTACGAGCTGAATCATAAGACCAAAAACTAAAATGTATGCCGGCGTAATTTACGTCAAAAAAGAAATTTATCACATATATTTACATTCCATTTCCAGTTAAAATATCCCGAACTACCGTGCAATAATTGTTTATTACACCGAATCAAAACATGGCTACAAGGTAGATTTGTAATGGAGATATTCGTTTAAACAACAAATTATATTTATTTTTGTATCAATAAATCAATTATGCAGAATAGTAGATGAATGCTATATAGTAAATTACCATCTGCAATAATTATCACGGATTAAGGTTGTATGAGTGTGAGCTTTTAGTAACTAGGGACGTGCGATATCCCGAACTAACAGACGTCAGAAAATCATTCGGCGAACCTCGTCTGATACCGCAACCTATATCACAATCGGTCGAGGTGTGCCGAGTGGACAGAAAATGGGACGTGTCAAGAGGTTGAAGAGCGATTTGCCTCCCGCAAACGAAAAATTTGTACAAAAACTAGTATGGAGCCCAGGACCAGAGGTTGATGTGGTGTCATAGTGACCATATCTATTCAAAAATTGGTAAGAAAAGTCGCTTGATAATATCAGCAGGTTATAATACTGAATATTACATATCCCTAGTAATAGATCCCCGACAATTCGTAAATGTATGTAGCCATGATAAAAATGCTGTTGGAATTCTTATAGTAACAAGGAACCAATGTACAAATACATGTATATGAAAATACAAATATACGAAAATGGTAGGTGCCGAAACGTCCTAAACATTGGCAGATTAAACAAAAGGCCCATGGGACACATCACTGTTCACTAAGAAGAGCTGTAATTTGGGATTTAGAATGTACCACTGTGGACTAATCTAACCTATGTCGGGTGGAGGCATTATCTGAACCAACTTAAATCTACTCCATATCAGGAAGCTTTCAGGTAAATATCCACTCTTCCGGTTCTTTAAAGAATTTCTCTATAGATCTGCATGTAAAAATTTGATCCCCTATTGAGGCCTCATCATACCCCCGAGGGTCATGATTTGAACAAACTTGAATCTCCACTATATCAGGAAGATTTCATATAAATTCAGCTTTTCTGGCCCAATGGTTCTTGAGAAAGATTTTTAAAGATTTTCCCTATATAAATATAAATCATATACGGTACCATTTTTATGCACCAGATGCGCATTTCGACAAATTATGTTTCTTCAGTGATGCTCAAACCGAAATGTTGAAAATCCGAAACATGAAAGTAAAACTTATTAAATGATCAATGTAGTGCCAAAAGATTGGGCCAAATACTTCGAAGGATCAGAGCTATGCCTGAGGGAGATAATCCTTAATTTTGATATGAATTTCTAATTTTACCACTGCAATTAAATACATATCCGTATATCAAGCTAGTAACATAGACCCTCGGGGACTAACAGTCCACCAGCAGAGGCCTCGACCCAGGGGTCATAATATAATCATATACGGTACCAATTCCCATGCACCAGATGCGCATTTCGACAAATTATGTCTTTTCAGTGATGCTCGAGCCGAAATGTTAGAAATCCGAAACATGAAAGAAAACTGTATATAAGTGATCAATGTAGTGCCAAAAGATTAGGGCCAAATACTTCGAAGGATAAGAGCTATGATTGAGGGAGATAATCCTTAATTTTGAATATGATAATGATAATCATATGTCAAACTTTGATCCCTATTGTGACCCTGGGGTCATGATTTGAGCTTTCATATAAATTCCAGTTTTTCTGGCCCAGTGGTTCATGAGAAGAATTTTAAATGACACCACCCTATTTTTGCATTTTTGTGATTATCTCCCCTTTGAAGGGGACCCGTGCCTTCATTTGCACTAAATAAATTCCCTTTACCTAAGAGGATTCCAAGTTTTGTTGAAATTGGCCCAGTGTTTCTGTAGAAGAAGATAAAGATGTGAAAAGTTTACGACGACGACGACAGACAACTGACAAATTCTGATCAGAAAAGGTCATTTGAACCTTCGGCTCAGGTGAGCTAAAAAAAAAAAGAGGGGGATCTGCTAATGCTGTAAATAGTATATGCCGAACCGTATTGGTGCCGAAAGGTCCATAATTCCTTCAAATGTGGAAGGCACTAGTGGTCATCTCATACATTTGTACGTTCAGTCCCAGATAGGTATAGGAAAGAAAATATGTCTTTAGAACTTTTTTACATTCATAATACTAATTTTTTATTCATAATACTTATTCAAATTGTGTAGAATACTTCAAACAAAAATAAGTCAATACTGCATGGGTCACAACCATTGAACCATGACATGCAGTGCAGTGCAAAACTGGTAGACAAATCAAATTTTATGCTAAACTTTAATAGACCATCAAAGTTGATCTTGCATTGCAAAATGATTTTTATGTTATTTTATCTGGGACGATCAATCTTTAAACAAACTGACATTGAGGATTGAAATGTATATATTAAAAAAGTTGTGGTATAAAAAAAATGTTGGTCTGCATAAAGTTAACACACATTTGACAACACAATTTTTTCTCATATTCTGATAATAAACCTTCATAGAATGTCAAGAAAAAGGACTATATAACCATAATAATAATAATAATACTTTATTTCAAGAAGGTGACCTGGTTAGTGCATGCACTATTCTTCCCCAGGGCCTTCCATCAGGATCATATTCGAAGTCATATCTGATATCAGTATACTTGGGGGGTCAAACAGCAAGAAACTTAGTGTTAGATTTTTTTTTAAATTCATCACTGGTAATTGTACATGTACATACAGGTATGAAAAAAGATGACCAGTTATGATATCAGTATCAGTAAATTAACAAATCTTGAGCTAATTGCATGCATTTTTTCTTTTACAAATATACACAAATAACATTTAAAATAATTAATCCCTAGATGAAAGGTGTGGTACTTCCAGTTTTGAAGTTGTTGACCATAAGGAGAGTGTACCAGCTACATGCGAAGGCTTTGGATGGATAGAGGGTTGGGGAATTGTGGAACTTGTCGTCTTGTCCGAGAGATTACGAGTCTGCCAGAAGTGTGGTGTGGTCTCCCTCTTCAGTTCATGCATGCAACCACATTTCAAACATAGTCTTTCTGTCATTTTAAAGGTATTTTATTTTGTTTATATACATCCCTATAAGTCGGTCAATTTGAAGATACATCTATTACAGTGGGTTTTTTATGAGTACAGTATTAGATAACCGTTTTTAATTTTCAGGTTAAAAATGTCAAAAGTTGCCCGAAGCCGTAATATTCTATACAATTGTGCAATATAGTACATCTAGTACCAGCATGGGGCATATTTGTTCTTCAAATATTGTTTTATTTTACAGGCAGCAGATACATCATTTTTCAAATGAAATTAGGGAAGGAACTTCATATATATGCCATCTGGATGTGGTTTAGAGGAGTCTCATGATATAGACAAAATACCAGCACATGTATGGAACATCTCAATACACCATTAGAAACAACTACCAATGCAATGGGAATAATCTTGACTTGGAGGCACCCTGGTTTATGTATTAGTACAAATTATTTTGCCCCTTGACCTTGACCTTTGAGTTTGATCTACTTTTAAACAACTTTTGTGCTGCATTATTTTCTGAGATGCTATCACATAAACACTTGTATTACTTGTGACAATACCTTTTTAGGAATAAAATATTTGACCATCTGACTTGTTACCTTGGAGTTTCACCTACTTTAGAAAAAACTTTAACCCAGGGATATACTTATTGAACAGGTTTGACCTAGATTTTGAAATTTGACCTACATTTGATAAAGTTAAGCTTAGTGCATAATTTTAGAATGGTGAGTGATAGGGCTATTTGTATTGTTTATATGTAATTGTATTTGGTATGGAGTAAAACGTTTGTTATACACTCATCTAGTTTACCAATGCACTAATTTAAACATTTTATTGTATTTCAGCCAGAAATCACATATACTGCAGATTTCAACAATCAGTGGAGAAAACCACTTCAACCAGTGCATACTGCCAAAGTCTCCAATTCATCCAAAAGCAAGAGAAATACATGTACAACCAGTACACAAACTGCGAAAGACTCCAATTCATCCAAAAGCAAAAGAAATACAGGAATTAGGACAGAGGGGAAGAAAATGTACCACGGCCATAACAAAGAAGTGAAAGCAGTGAACATTATGGCAGGTCTTACAAGCTATTTGGATATTTTGTAAAGCAGTGACAGTGTGTTGTTACTTGGCCATAATATAGGAAATTTTGATGTTCTTGTACTTTTTCAATATTTCATGCATTACGGTCGAGTGGAATTATGAAAAAAAAAATGTTCATACAGGTTCATTTTTGTCGACACTTCATTGGAATTTTGAGCTGAGTATTTTCATATGGATGGCTCCACAACATTTTCTGAGATTCGGACGCATTGAATAATTTTTGTTATATTTTATGAAAATAGTATGCCTTTTTATTTCGTGCGTGAAATGGCTGAAAGATTGCCAAACGGCGTAAAACATTATATAATCAATCATATTTCCATTACTCTGTATGTTTGTAAAATATGTGATAACGATTCACATATGTGATAACAATTTACACTCATCATATTTTCATTGTGAGACGATGGACGAAGAGAGTATGAAACATTAACCCTTTTTTCCTGTTACAAATGAAGTTGAGTTACATGAAATATTGTACCTTTGTGTTAATGTAATTGAATACAAGTTTAGAAACGTGAAATTTTACTGAGAAAAGCTGTTCAGAGGAAATTTGGGCTGATTATTTTAAAATGGCTCCACTCTTTTTTTTTTATTTGGTCACATTGATTGATTGTTGTTTATTTTATAAAAGTAGTATGCTTTTTTTATTTCCATTACTCTATATGTTGTTAAAATTGTGGTAACGATGCACATTTCTCATATTTCATTCGAGTCAATGGACGGTATATTGGTGGCATTGTAAGGACATTATGAAATACTATGTTTTTCCCTATTACAAATAAAATTCAGGTAATATATAGACATGAAATATAGTACCATGTTCATTTTCCATTTAATTTGCTTTTTATTGAATTGAAATTGAGACAAATTTAAAGCAGTCGCAAACATGGCCCCACTCTTTTTTTTCTAAAATTTGGACACATTTATTGAATGTTATTACATTTTATAAAATAAGTTTTGGTTTTTTTTTTTCAGTTTCCTTACTCTGTCTGTTGCTTTACAATTTGATTAAATCCACAATTTATAAATTTTGCAGTGAAAAATTGACATCATAGGTGGCGTGCAAGTTAAGTATAGAATTAGTTATAATTTATGTTTTAAATTTTAGAACAGATGTTACAAGTTTAATAAAAATCAATATTTATAATTTTATGTCATCCTTGACTTATTTATTCAAATTAATATATGACTATTTTTTAAGAAAAAAAAAATACACTCCCTTAGTTGGACAGCCACTAAAAGGCAAACGGCTACACTCTTTTTTTTTATTTCATGACCAAGTATTGTCCATACATATGTGTATCCATTGATACCAAAATCATTTTGTTCCCATTCTTTGATCTCGCACTCGTACTACATTAAACAAGAGGCCCATGGGCCACATCGCTCACCTGAGCACTGCTTCACTAAGAAGAGCAGTAGTAGCAACTGTAATCCCCTAGTGTGGCCCACCCAACCCTCGGAGGGGGGATTTGAACAACCTTGATCTCCACTATAATCAGGAAGCTTTCATATAAATTTCAGCTTTTCTGGCCCAGTGGTTCTTGAGAAGAAGATTCTTAAAGATGTTCCCTATATAATCATATGTAAAACTTTGATCCCCTATTGGGGCCCCATCGTAACCCCGGGGGTCATGATTTGAACAAACTTGAATCTCCACTATATCAGAAGCTTTCATATAAATGTCAGCTTTTCTGGCCCAGTGGTTCTTGGAGAAGAATATTTTTAAATATTTTCCCTACTAATCATATGTAAAACTTTGATCCCCTATTGGGGCCCTATCGTAACCCCGGGGGTCATGATTTGAACAAATTTGAATCCCCACTATATCAGGAAGCTTTCATATAAATTTCAGCTTTTCTGGCCCAGTGGTTCTTGAGAAGATTTTTAAATACCACCACCCTATTTTTGCATTTTCGTGATTATCTCCCCTTTGATGATGGCCTGGTCCTTCATTTTAACAAACTTGATTCCCCTTCACCCAAGGATGATTTGTACCTAGTTTGGTTGAATTTGGCCCAGTGGTTCTTGAGAAGAAGTCGAAAATGTGAAAAGTTAACAGAGAGACGGACGGACGGACGGACGACGGACAAAGGCGATCCGAATAGCTCACTTGACCTTCGCGTCAGGTTGACTAAAAAAGTTTCAAAAATAGAAATCACAAGTTTATTCAAAACTCAAACTAGATGAACACGGCATCAATGTCACTTCTGACAGTTAATGCTTATGGTAACGTTATTTACAATGTCAGATAAATTATGATCAAAATTAAAGGATCCGTTGAAACATACATCCATTTGCTTTCGAGTGTTTTTTAAAAAAGAATAATTTTTCTCACCCCAACATAAAATGTTTTCTAAACATGCTGTAGGCTAGTTCTTGAGATTTCCTTCGAACAATCGTGAATGTCGACATTTACATGTAAAAAAAAATCCAGTCTCTTGTAAAGTCTCTTTAAGCATTTCACTGATAATTTAGTTAACTTTTTTGCCGTGTTATGATCGTTAATTTCATCGGAGCTGGGAAGATTAAATGTATCCGGCATTGTTCACGTTTGGCATCTGCTTATGTATAACGTTTGCTTCTCTCGGTAGTTTTCGATCCTTTGCTGGAAGAAATACACGAGGCTTCCAAAGGAGTGGAATATGATGGGGAAATGATGTTTGAGGGAGACACGAATTTTTTTCCCTGCAAGTGACTTTCTAAACTAATAAGACATTGCATTGTATGGAATTATCATAATGAGGTACAATAAAAGCATTTGTCGCATGTTATTTTGTTTTAAAACATACACCCGTGGGGGTCCGGGTTAGAATAGGTCCCCAGCATCCCCTTGCATGTCGTACATGTAAGAGGCGACTGAATGGGGCGGTCATTCGGATGAGACCGGAAAAACCGAGGTCCAGTGTCACTGCAGGTGTGGCACGAAAAAGATCCCTCCCTGCTCAGAGGCCCCGAGTGCCGAGCATAGGCCTAAATTTTTGCAGCCCTTCACCGGTAATGGTGACGTCTCCATATAAGTGAAATATTCTCGAGTGGGACGTAAAACAGTAAATAATCAATCAATCAATCTTAATACACGTTATTTTCTATACAGCAATCTACATGTTACGAGCCTTCTTTATATATGCGTGCATTGTACATAACAAAGAATTGTGATTATTTCTATTGTAATTCAGCAACTGACATTCAAAATGTTTTCTGACCTTTAGAAATACCTTAGCTCACCATTGTAAACATTAAAACTAAGATATTAGAATTTGAAAATGATTTGAAAAAAATTGTGTCCATAAAATCACCCTTATTCCCCTCTCCTAGTGACAGACCATCAGCAAAATGTAAATACCTCATCATGCTTTAGATGTGTTACCTACCGAGGAAACCTACAAATTAAATAATAAGGAAATAGTCCGAGGTACAATTAATAATTGAAATGCCTTCTTTTTGAATATCAGGATGTTTACCATGTTAGGATAAGTGGGGTAACTCGGAAATATTTCTTTGATCAGTTAAGATCAGAACACAAGCGGGTATAATTATATACATGTAGCAGCCATGTTAACCCTTATTGGGATATATGTTACCAAAATCTACAAATTGCACGAAGAGTGCAAATTCAGTCCTTCGTTCATGAAAAGCGAAATACATGCATGTACTATGCCATAAATGTAATCATCAAATATGTCGTGGAAATTTAGTCGAATTTTTCTGATTTCCTCTCATTCAAATTATTTCTTAGATGTTGGAATTATTCAAACCAACTCCACATCCTACCCCACAATTCGTTATTAAGAGATCTTTGTTTTGATGATACATGTAAGTTAAAATTGGCGTTTTCATACCAAAAGTAGTTTTTTTTTTACTACGAATTACTCCGTTTACCTCAACAACACAACTGACTCAAGGCGGGTGTGACCATTGACCAACCAGCAGGGGATGTTTACTCCTTCTAAGCACCCGATCCTACCTCTAGTGTATCATTGCCCAACTGTTATTTTGTAGTCCATATGGGACTTACAAGATTGATCACTGTTATTTTCGAAATATCAATGTAATCAAAAGGAGCATGACATACATAATATCGAAGTCTTCAGTTTATTTATCAGGATCACAGGCTTACAAACATTAAGTAAATCATGTTAAGGTAACAAGAAAAAAGATTATTCAAATACTGCGCCATCATGTTTAATGCTACTTATTTCATATATGCACTAAAATGTAACAATAACATATATTTGGCACGATGATTGATTGAATAGGAAAGAGAAATCAACAAAACTATACATAAAAAAATCTACATTGTGTGGGTTTTTTAAAATAGCAATCGAGAAGAATAAATTGTGAGTGGTGTTGATTGTTTTGTGCATTTTAAAATGTTCCTTTACACTTGTTTTAACATGTTGAGCACTACGAACTTTTAACCTTGAAGTAATGAAAACATATGAAAACAAACAAAATATTGTCCTAATGCTACACATGTATCATTTTGCAGTTTTGGGTCTATTAGATTTTGGTCTGAAGCCTTTCTTCTGTGTTTCGTCTCCACCAAGTGGTCTGTAAAGAAATGGATACAATAAAAGAATGCAAAAGGATTGTGATTTGTGACAGAGTTTCTTGGAGTAAACGTATGTCCATTTATATCTTTATCTTAATTATATACATGCATTATAATATTCTTATCCATCTATTTTTCTTGTGACAATACAAAATGCTATAACGATTATATGAAACCTCAACGTCTCCATATGAGTGAAATATTCTCAATCCGGACGTAAAACAATATATAATAAATCAAATATGAAACCCCAATATACGCAGACATCTATTATATTAGGGGATTACTTCAATTACCAATTGTAATAGCTAAAATAGTATCAACACACAACAAAACATATAAATAGCAACTTATTCACTTCGTACTCGTCAGCACTTGCGCATGTAATTTGATTTACTTACATCATGAACGACTCCAGTGGCCACCGAACAAAATATGAGAAGACCCATGCTTTGGTGATGCCTTGTGATTGCTTTAATTTGTCCATGTTAGATTTGTTTTCCAGGTTCTCCTCCCTTCTGGCTAGTGCCTTGGCTCTTCTCTCTTCCAGGTCTTGCTGCATCTTTATTTTAGCTGCTTCTTCCATTTCTTTCAGCTGTGTTGAAACATTCAAAAGTTTATAGCATCTTTGTGGAAGTGTTAAATTAAACTCAGTACATTGAAAGATCTCTAACGTAAAATAACACTCCCTTTTCCTTTTGAGTTAGTACAAAAATGTTCAATACCTCCATTAGTCTTCATCTCTGCTCGTCTAACAGTTTGTGTACTCATTACAGTATCCCACATACCTTCATTTGTCTCTGTCTTGTCCTTCTCTGACTCCTACTTCACTCTTAAGAACATTCCACATACCTTTAAGAACCTTTGTCTCTACTCATCTAACACCTCATTAGCCTTTGCTACTACTCCCTCCCTTGTTGACAAAATTTCATAACTTCGTCTTCTCTACTCCTCTGATGCCTTACGTACTCACGACATCATTCCACATACCTTCATTAATCTCTATCTCTATTCCCCGAACAGCTTATAAACATCTTATATACTCTTGAAAAAGATACACATACAGCTGGTTTGAACAAATTTTATTGCCCAGACGTTTTAACAAAAAAACACATACCTCTAATAGTCGTCGTCTTTGCTCATCCAATACCCTCTGTTCCTCTTCCTCTTTTTTCCGTTTAATTTCCTCCAATTTAATCTGCTCCGCCAAAAGTTCTTGTCTACGGTGAAAAGTGAACATAAGACTTAAGTCTTCAAGTGTCCTTTAATTTTTCTTATATGTACGCATGTGTGTAAAGATACACTCATAGATAATTAATATATACATTCATGTATACACAAGCACATATGTACAATACTTATCGGAGGTTTAATTTTCAAATTCTAATACTATCTTTCCATAATTCATCAACAAAGAGCAAGAAGAAGGTATGGACCTGAAAATCGGGCCGCGCTTAGTTAGAAACGTGACAATTTTCTTGTTCCAGTCAATATAATATATGCCATGTACGATTTCCTAATTTTGCATAAATAACGTTTAAATTTCGCATTGTTAACTTTGACGCAGCTCTATGACGTCGCTTTTTCGGAACACCGTCATGAACGTTAGACGATATTCAATACCTCATTCTCATAAAGATATCTTTTAAAAATGCTCTCTTCTCTCTCTCTGTCTCTGTCTCTCTTCCTCTCTCTTCAATCGATCTATTGCCATTGGATGCCCAGCAATCCAGAGACACGAACTGAACGTACATGAAGCTAATCATCCCTGGCGAGATCGATGTAATCAGCGTACAGAAGTAGCATTATAATTATGTCATTAGTTACAAATCCCTGGTAGGCTCTACCTATTGCGCTATATAATGGTATCTTATTTTACATAATTTGAAACCAAACCGAAGAAAAACACTCTCCATCTCCATCTCGTGTGCTGTAAATCAAACATTTATTTGGAGAGGGTATCTGTCTCCATCAAGGTAAATCCCATACCACGTCAAATAACGTTAGAAACGTAATTCTCGAGTACGAACGTTATCACACGATGACATTTTGGTGAATATGTGCACCTCGGTGTATGGATAATGTCCTCTATTACCATCGGAACTAATGATTAAAATAGCAAACAAGCAAAAATAAAGAAGAAGAAAGAAAAAGAGGGAAAATCCACCGTGCGAATTGCAAAATCACAAACAATCCGGGTATTTAAAAAAAATACGTCCGATTAATAAAAAGCGTCATGGCATCCGATGTACCTGTACATTTACGCTATATGAATTAGTCGTTAAAAATTAAAGTCCTTCGATCATATCCCAAATTCATAGCAGATTTGTGTAAAAAAAAACAAAAAAACAAAAAAAACCGATCATGATATTTAATTGATAAAATGTGTCTGTGTTTTAAGTTGCAAATCACAATGAGAGTTAGCTGTGTACAGTATGTGTGTAAAAACAGTCACATATAGGCTATTCGCTGTTCCCTACTAAATGAATGCCGAATGTTATCATGCACGAAAGTACATTCTGTAAAAACAGCACCTCCCCTTTTTTTCTCTCATGAATTTGTTACATCTATTGCATCAAAATTGGTAACTATATAATAAATTTTTACAAAGGCTATTCAACCCCTAAATAATCTCTCTCTCTCTCTCTCTCTCTCTCTCTCTCTCTCTCTCTCTCTCTCTTTCTTCTCTCTCTCTCTCTCGCAAAATTTTGAAGTTTGCCCCCCTCACTTTCTGTGACTTTTTTAAAAGTTCTCCCCCGCCCCCCCACCACTTTCAAATCCGTCTACCTCTGTGCTGTAAGTATCTATTTCAACTAATATGAAAAGTTTATAATTATTCTTACACGAACGGTGCGTTCTAAGATGATATTCTTGACGAGATAGAAATAAAACTCGAGATTGCAAAGGACCGCTAGCTGTCTTGTGACGTCTGGATTCAGTTTTCTTCATATATATTTCCCTAGATATTATACAATGATAACGATCTAATACACTAATCAAAACTTTTAAATACCAGAGTAAGTTGTGGTTTTACACGATTTATTAATAAATCGAATAGTTGAGCGGAGTTTTTTATTTCTTCAAAGTGTGCTGAAAATTTACAAGAATGAGTGAGATACTAGTAACCCGGACCGACTATTTAAATAATTATGTAGTAGGCCTTATAATTTTATCATAAAATGACGATCACAAACAATGATGATACGCAAGTCCCTCTGCTGTGAGATTTGATAATAATCGATTGATATAATTAAAACATTTTTTTTTTTTCAATGTCGCACTTTTCATCACAGAACATTATCGTTTCCAGGGAGGATAAATTATGCGCATAAATTCATACTGGAAAACTGCCGATTTCGTATTCACACTTTTCCAAAATTCATATTGTTTGCAGCCAACAACAACACATATTGATAATTGAAGAAAGAATATCAAGGATAATCAACCTGTAAATATATATCTGGTTGTGCCCGCAAAAGTATATTATTTTTGGCTAAAGTTTATCTATATTTGGCTTCAAATCACGATTCCGCGACAAAACCCCAACTTTTGACGCACCTCCACGACGTCATAAAAACATTACGTCATTTTCTTGTACACTTATGGGTCAAAAGTATTTCCGCACTGCTAATTTTCACTATATATCTCTTACAACTTTCATATTTTAAAATCTTCACAAAAATTTTATATTCAATGTTATCATTGTGAAATTTTCAGAATATATGCAGAATTCACTCAAGATTTATGACACATGTTACTGTAAATGGTATTTTTCATATTTTTGTGTGGGTCGAATTTTGAAAGATGTGGTAGATTTTTTTCAATGCTGATTAATATGAAAAGTGTAAGATTACGTTCAAATAAAATTCATAAAACATGATGATCCCAGTGGTTGTTAAAAACTGTAACACGGAGAGAAATTATGATAGTAACATATTTAAATCTAGCTTATGCATGATTGTGAGATTTCATAGTTATGACTGCAGTAGATATTGATATCAGTGCTCTAAAAAATGTTTTATTCAATGAATTATATAGTGAAAAATTAGCAGTGCGGGATACTTTTGACCCTTGAGTGTAGTAGGATTAGGATTAACGTCCTATATGTGTATATGAAATAAGTAATTCAGCTTACTATGAAAGTTGAAAAAATAAAAAAAAAATCTCAGCGGTAAATAGCCAATAACGTCCCTTGTTCCTTTAATCAAACGGAAAGCTACAGCAATTGGCAATATTCAATAATAAATTTGAAATACCATTAATCAGATATCTGTGACAGAATATTACCTTTTAACTTCCTCTTCTTCTGCCATTTTCTGTCGTTCCAAATCCAGTAAAATTCTCTGTCGGCTTATTTCCTGTTCTTGCAAATATAACCGCTGCATTTCCTCTTCTTCCATCTGTAGAATTCGGAAGCACAAAAATACAAACGATTTAAATCAAAACTTTCAGAAAAAGGAAAGATTGAAAAGGCGAAGATATTGAACAGTGATCAATCTCGTAAGTCCCAAACAGAATACAAAACATGAGTTGGGCAACACCGACCACTGGATATACCAGAGGTGAGATCAGCTGCCTAGGAGAAGCATACATCTACTGTCGACCGGACCCATCCGTTGTGAGACCATTGTCTTGATCATGTTAATGGAGTAATCCATAGTTAACACAAGTTAAAATCTGTGTATAAAGAATGTCTTAACAATTGCTATGAAACATGTCAGGGAGTAATATGATCCAATGGCATGTTGTATGAGCAAACTAGATCGTTATAACGACCATAGAATTTGCGAAATGCTGACTTTAAAGATAGGTACGAATTAAGCAAGAAAAAAATCCAACAAAAGAATGAAACCGATGGTAAAATGTATACATTAAATATACATGTAGCAACTGCAAATAATATATACGCTAGAAAAAAATGGGGGAGGACATTTGAAACTATTTGCATAAAAACCATACATACAAAATGAATGCGGAAAAAGTATTTACGATTTCAATACAAAAAATCTAATTTTTTCTTAAATTCAAAAAGTACATGTAGGATGTTTGTGTTTCTAACACAAACTCCTACACGTTTTGCAGACTTTTCAGAAATTGAAATTTATGTTTCAAAGATTATGAAAATCAATCCTTGTATTTGTTGTTCACATATCAATATGTGTCTCCATAATTATCAAAATCATGCTTGCATCTACTGTTTTCATATCCCCCCCCCCTAACAAAAACTTAAGACATTCAATCTATACATATGTATCTATACATATGTGTTTAGTTTACTATTTAATGGTGTAAGGAGTCAACGGACAGTGATTCAATCCAAAAATAAAACACCAAAGTTTGATACTGACAAATTCGTACATGTATATCAGGCCAGAGCATTTATATCAAAGATCAATATATCTTTCATATTGTATAATCAAATATGATAGGCAAAGCTTATTGTTACATGATATGCTAACTAAGTAAGTGTGAATTTACTCCCTACCTGTACTTCAATTTCTCTTAACCTTCTTTCTTGATCTTCCGCAGCTTTCACTCTACTATTTTCTTCTTCCTACAATTCAATAACTATGTGAAATTCTGGTTTACAAAACTTATTTGCATACTGTATTGATGCATCCTGCATATTCAGTCAATTTCAAATGTGAATAATTATTAACACCCCCACCCCCCAAAATGACAAGAAATGTTTGAGAAACGATACATGCCCCCCGTGGAGCAAAATCCAAAAGGCTATTCATGTGTAAGAACTATACACTTGGTACTTTGTACATAATAAGGCAAAAATAATCATCAATAAACACTTGACCTTGACCTTCGACATGTGACCTGAAATCAATAGGGATCATCTACTCTCTAAGGGCAAGTTTGGTTAATATCAAACAAAGGGGTCAAAAGATATTGAGCGGACAGCACATAGTCTACAGACTAACCACTTGACCTTGACCATGTGACCTGAAAATCAATAGGGATCATCTACTCTCTCTAAGGGCAACCCCTGTACCAAGTTTGGTTTGATATCAAGCAAAGGGGTCAAAAGATTATTGAGCGACAACCGTAGTCGACAAACTGACCACTTTACCTTGACCTTGGACGATGTGACCTGAAAAT
>CAJDSM010018230.1:13047-32334 GCA_903981925.1 Ostrea lurida
TGAGCATGTTCAACGACCCGTGTAAAAGACATGCTATTGGCAATATTTTCACTCTTAACCAAGATTATGTAACGGATTAAATCCCTCGCCACCTTTGCATACAAACTGCCGCCCAGGTAACGTTTGTTTAGGACTGGGTATTATCAATGCACTATATGGACGTTTAATATGATGTTTTAATAAAATAATTGCCGCGGGTATGTTTAATGGTTTTCCAAACACCATGGATATGATTAAACCATAAATCTCCGAACTTAAAACTGACTGAATGAAGGTGCTTGTTTTTTCATTCTTTGAATAGCATCCAATTGATTTTGTGAATTCCTAAATATTATGCTTTATTGGATTCATCGAATTTACCATAACATGTGTATACGAACTTTTGTCATCTGAGAACTACGGCTAGTCTTCTTGTGCGTTCTTTCCTGGTGTTAAGATATTGGTTGTGTTGTTTACGATGTTATATATTGGTTTGTAATTGATTACAGGGTTGACCTTGGCGCGAGGCAGACATCTTGAGTGTCTACCTGTGTCAATTTAGCAACCACATACAAACAGACCTTAGTTAAAATAGTATTCTATTCAGAGCGGATCTCACAGTGAATATCTTGGGTGTTAGGGGTCATTTATCAATTATTCTATTATATGAATTATTTGCCTTTCCCAAGTATGTCCCATGGTTTTACCTAATATTCGAAAAAGTTTACATAGCTTCCCAGAATTTCGATGTTTATATGAAAATTTTTCTTTCAATTATGTTTCTCCCGGGGATATATAATGTATATTGGTAGTGAGTTGCTTTTGGTTGCAAATATGCGAACAGGCATTTTAGTGATCAAACCCTTCGCATCGACGTCGGATATCCTCGATGGTCGTGCTTAGTGTTTGTAGCATAACTATTTATGAAAAAAAATAGAGTTTAAATTATTTTATCACAAATCCATCTTCTTTAACTTTTAGACAGCAAATTGGGAGGAAGAGGGACACTAGAGGGTATTCGTTACACGTAACCTGCCAAAAGAAAGATTATATGATTTATTTTTAAACGGAGCGCTAAGGTGAAATGTTTACGGAGAATCGACCATGTTTATAGAATTTGTTTACGGACTTAAGATTGTGAATTAAAACCCCGCCATATTTGTATAGATGATTACAAGTGCTAATTAAATCGTGCGGTACTGGATATAAAACGAGACACTTTGATGTACAACAGCAGATTTCTTTTCCAAAAAAATAATCAACCGGCACAAAATGGACCCCGGGAGTAATTGGAAATACTAAATCATGAGCCCGTAGTTGTAACAACGAACCTGGATGTTGCAGCCAATGGTTAATTTTTTTAAATAATAAGACACTCCACAAAAAGTTATCATTAAACCTGGCAAGCTTTTTGAGGAGGAGTATGAAGTGTGAGATGGAAAATATTTCGGACATGATCAAGGCTTCCAGATATATTCCTTTATTTCCATTTGGTATCCCAGGACAACGGTGGAACCACCACTAGTACCCCTGAGGACCCCCCCCACCCCCCAACAAACATTCGTCTGCGGGAAAGGGGTATTTAATCATCCAGAGAGAAGATATCAACCCCCCGAATTTTTTCCCACTAAGGTCGAAATGTTGAATGTTTGAAATTTTTTAAAACAAAAATTTGTAATTTTTTTTTTTGTTTATTTTTTTCAGTATCAATCCTGAATGTTAATTTTGATGTCAATTTTGATGGCAGTAGTTGGTGAATTAGATCTTGATACGAAATACCTGAACGCAGAACGGCATGTTTCTTTTTGTTACGTCACGCCGTGACATTCTTCACTATTGCATCTTTTTATATAAAAAGTTCTGATCAACTTTTCTTGGATAATATACCAATGTTTACCGCATTAAAGTGGAGGTGGGCTGTTCTAATAACCACTTATCATCTTTTCTCTATTACACCTCTATGTAACTTTTTTGAGTAGTGATCAAATTTCGATCCCGGTGTGTCATATGGTGTTATAAATTTTATCTGCCCACACCTAAGACCCAAGCAAGGTGGAATCCACGAGCGGATCCTTTCGATTAACTGTACAAGCATATTTTTTGTTGCACATACCGTCCTCACCCTTTCCCTCTCTTTTAACACTCATCCATCCCTTCTCGGAACTACCTCCAAACCCTCCCCCCTTTGGAGTACCTTGCTTCAAAGTTTTAAAAACATATTGATTTCTATTCTTGAAGGACATATAGAATTTATATTGGGTGAGCGGGTGATTGGAACCAATATAATTATCTTTTAAACTAATTATAATTATTTATGTTATCAATAAACTTTTTAATAGTTTTTTAAAATTATTTAAATTGTGGGCAATTTGTTAAACAACACAACTCGACAGTTGCAGATCCGTTGAATAGGTCGTGTTCATCGGCAGCTGTTTATATGAAAGTTGGAACTCTTAAAAACAATGCAATTTATATAGATAACAAGTAATTTTTTTTACAGAGAAAGGAGACATGACTATAAACTTGTTTCAACTTGAATTTATTCTACCAACTCCGATTTTCTTCTGAATTATTATATAATCCTATCTACTTATGTATTTGACAACCTTTCCGTAGCCATGGTTTTGAGTACTATTGGTATTGTTAATGAGTGAGGAGTATTGGATAATGTTTGGTAAGCACTACAAAGTGGCCAAATATATAAGTGTTCAGAGATAATATAGCATGTGAAAACGGAGAGGACGATGTAGTGTATGTAACCTAAATTCCAATTGGTATTTTTTTATTAAAAAATGATAAAAAAGATTATGTACTTGGGTAATTGAATGGAGGGGGTGTATTTATTAATGTTCGATCCTTTACTCCCTCATTCAAACTTCACATTACAACACACAATGCTCCAGCGTTATGGGAAAATGCTTTTTTATTATTTTTTAAAAAGAGTAATGGGAGAAGAAAAATAAGTGTCAAATTCTTATCTCTTTGTTATTTCAAACGATTATTCATAAAGATAAATATTTTCTGTAGCACCCCAAATGCCGACACATTCCCAACAAAAAAGTCATTAAGCATGGCTTAGTTAATATCAAGAACTAATTTCTTCAATCCCCATTATTATATTATTAAATAGAAAATATGGAGCTTACAGAATTATTCATAGTACTTTTAGTGTATATTAAAAAAATAGAAACAAAACGGATTCAGGTCTATATATATCGAAATTGTTATGTTATTGGGACCTAATCAATATATTCTTTTTTTTTCATAATATCCTTTCAAAATTCAAGCAGTTCCATGTACTTTAATAGTTTCCTTAAATCCCAGTATAATAGTCCACAAAGTCATTTCACCAAAGGTGGGCTCCTTTACAGATTAATGTTTCTGGATGATGTACAGCTGTTGTGAATGCCACGAATCTATTGTGAGTTTGCAAGGTTGAGTTCATTCTAGCACTCTCCTCGCTGGTGCTGGAAATTCTTGTGAGGATCTTTTGAATATACAGCGAATATAACTTCTGAAATTTATATGAATTTTTTCATCTCACTTTCTTTGTTTAAAGAGATATACTTGCCTAAATGTGCTGGCTTGTTAATCCAATCTGCAGGGCTTTTTTATTGATAGATTATTTTATCACACATATTATTAATTATCATACAATAACTGCTGCTCTCTTCAATATATAACGTACGTATTATTAATTTTTTATCTTCTATAAATCAATTAATTTCTTTCTGTGGGTCTTGGAAGATAGTTTATTACTACATATTAAAGATGATTTCAATTTAATCATGTCCATGCACTCAAATCACAGACGAAGGATTTGTCACTGGGACCTCTTATGTGGCCCAGAAAGAAAACAATTTTTCTTCTTATTCCCGGGCACATTAATAAAATATTCAATAATAATTTGAGGTTTTTGAATTACCCTTTTTCCGAATTTGACCACACCTTGCCCTTATTAGTAAGGATGACTATTGAGTAGTCACTTGAAAATAAATTTTAATGTAAATGAGCTCCCTTAAAGCACCCGTAGTATTTTCTCATGTGAAGATGCTGTCCGTGCTTTGAATGTCATCTTGTTCTGCAAACCTATTTTCCTCTAGGTCCTGGATCTAATGTTGAATGGTGTTGGCTCTTGCTTTATCTCTTACTAACAACATTTATTCGATGCCCCCTCAAGATGTTTGTCGCCAATGGTCCCCATCTGCTATTACTGTTTTCGAATCAAATTTTACAATCCTCAATAGTATTGACACATTCGTAAAAGCATCCCACCAATATTTTTAGCAGATAAGAACCCTCATATTCGATATACCAGTGAGGATCTCAAGATTGATAGCACTTGTTCCTAAAGTTTATACATTTCCATGGTATATTGCAAAAAATAATTTAAGCTTACGAAAGATGAATGTGTAATGTAGTTTGGTGATACTCAATTCTGTTATCGAATAACTAGAGAAGTCCCCCGTGTTTAAAGAAATAAAGCAGAAGAATGATTAGTAAATTATAAATGCCAATAACAAACTTAGTTTATAAAGATATCTCCAAAAACAATTACTTTGATAATCTTTAGTTAACTGGTTAGGTGATGTGCTGAGGTAATTCATAAGATTACCTCGTATAATGGTATGAAGTATACAACGGGTGTGAACCTTTCGACACTCATTTGCTATCATTCACACTTTCTTTTTACGTTCTTTTACGTAAATGTACCCACCTATCACTTTCAATCTATGGTGGTGTAAATGTACTCTACAGCTGATTCGACTGCACTCAAAGAGATGCCTTGGCCGTATCGATGGTTTTCTTAGAGAAATACCGAAAGACTCGAGCCATTCAACGCCAGTGAAATTGATGTTGCAGGGTGTTTTATCCGATCCTCGTTTTTAAAGTCATGCTTTTTTACTCGCAGTGTTACTAGGATCGCTTGAAGACGCCTATGTTTGCGTTTTGCAAATTATCAATCTGGTATATTATTTGTATGTGGACTGATTTGTCTTCATACTTTTTAGACTGTATATTTTCTACGTAAATTTTGGACACTGTGTCAAGCCTTCATTTTTTTCTACTCTGATTTTTACTTTGTTTCGACTTAGCGTGGATTGCCAGGCGGCCTCTTGTGGAGTCTGGTCAAGATGAAGAATGCATTACTTCTCCCTGGTCTTGATTCCGTGCCTTTCGTTTTTTGTGGAGGTACGTGTTGCCTTTCACTCGATTTTGTATAATGTATTTTTGGACTATGATTCTACGTTTACACTATTGTTTACCTTCGCCATTTTATTTTAAAGGTTCTACAGATTTGGCACTCAGAAATGCAAAATGCTAGTATGCCTTATTACATGATCTGGGGTTTTTTTTTTTTTTTACAGTAAGCCCCGCGTGCGATTCCTGTGCCAAAGGGGGTCTAAAAAAATATTTACCATGTAACTTTTATTATATATAAGCAGTTGATCTATGATAAATATATAAGCTGAGAAAGGAAAATTTATGCTAATTAATGATCATAACGGAGAGCCCGTCGTCCACACTAAAGGGGTGTTGACAGTATGTCGACTTGTGTTAGACGCCATTAGTGAGCAGATGAACCTTTATGAACACAAAGCACGTATATCTGTCCGAGTTTATATCTTGATAAAGCGTACTTTCCTAGCCACCCCCCTCCACGCCCCGCCCCCGCGCGGTTATTCTCCAGACTTTTGCCCTGCGTGTGATTGCCTTCTGTTCCCCACTTTAAGATTCCAACCTATCTGGAAAAGTTATCATATCACAGAAATACCCCTTGGGTCTTGCCAATTATCAGTTATGATGGGCTTCTCTGAGTGTAAGAAAAAATGTTTCCAGAAGTGGTTCATCATAACGGTGTATCCAGGGCACAGGGTGGGTACCTTCGAGTGGTAGGCCAATAAGGATAAGGGTTTAAGTGTGGGCAGATAACACAAGTGTCATTATTTTGGACACTCCCTCTACGTATAATAGAGTTAATCACAATAAATGCCTTCTTTAATATTGTGCGAACGATGATTTGTTAATGATACTTAATTTAACCTTTTGTTTAACCGATTTAAACCGTAGGTAACCTCCCGTTATTGTGTGATGGTTCTCCTGAGCTCGCTGACACTTGGACGAGTTGGGTAGTGACACTTAGCGTGTAGGCGTTAATAAAACATTTCGATCATTAACCACCACTACAGATCTACTATCCCTTCGTAGCTGTTTGAAGAGGGAAGTGGATTTACTAGCTCTAGCTAGCTTTCTTCCACAATGTTGGGTTATTCACGTGTTTTCACTTTGGCCTTTATTTTGTTATGGCCCGTCTGTACTCGAGCTCGCGTTATCGCATGAGGTATTTTTTGCGATATAGCTGCATTTCGAGATTTTTTTGTCCCGCCGTTCCTCGTTCAAGTAGGGGCTGGGATACGTGTTATCAGCGATCTATGGGTGACGCTATGCAGTGTGCATTTGTAGATCGTTACCATTTGTGGGATATTTACTGTGCTTTAAGGGTCTTTTTGCGCTGCAGTTGCAGGTGTTGAAATAAGGAGTTGAGCATTTTTAGATATTTTGTTTTTTCATTCTCATCACTAATTATTTGAAACTAGTGAACTAAAAATTAAACACATGCCGCAATGTATCCGAAACTTTGTACGAATATTTGGACCGAACATCCCCCCCCCTCCAAGTGACCGCTTTGAGTGTTATTCGTTCCCCGGTCGGTTCCTGATTATATTTCGTTTGAGTAGTGCTTACTGCGGGAGGTTCTTTAACTACAAAACTTCCGATTTTAAAGGCTTGCGGTCGGACTTGTTCTCCCAGTGTTTTCCCGGGCATCCCAGGACAGGGGACGAGCCGTGCGCGCTTGTAGTGTCCCTGGGAGGGTCTGGAGATCAGTTGGTCGCCTTTAAAGAAAAAGGACCTCATATACCCACACTGAAAAAAAAAAAAACGTCTTTCCTATATATCACCCAACATACTCGTTTATCTCAAATCAAAAACCCTGCGAAGCCCGGATTAATGCAGACTGTACTGGTCATTAACATTCCTAAGAGGTCCGAATGAGTTAAGGAGGACTATCTCAACAATCTGTTACTCAAGGACATTATGTGAAACAATTCCAGTTTCAGCTTAATGACGTGTGAATTCTTTCCGCAAAATTTTTCAGGATCACTGGTCTCCTGTCCAGGTAGTAGATCCAGGATGCATTGGGTGCGCCGTATTCGGTGAGAAATAAGATCAGTTTGAGCTTATGTTAACCCACTAGTTCTGAAGAAGGGACATCTGTCACCTATGAGATATACACCGTCGCTTCGGGACGCAGCCAATTGACATTGTCTGTTCTCGGCTGAACACTACGTTGAAAAGATTTCGAAATCCTCGACGATACCGCTTGAAGTTCTAATTGCCGTAGCACCCCAGCGCTTTCCGATGGAAGCCGTCAATTCTCAATTAATTAATTATATTATTAGCACACATTTGAACCAAGGCAGACAGAAATTTACCGCAGTCCGTTGCGTTGGCTCTTGCATTTGCATAGAGTTTGTTGGTTTTAGTCTTATTAGTTGTAGAGTCGGAGATGTGTATATCCCGTCCACTAATTTCTGTGATGTATTTCTTAGTATTACGTTATTAGGGGTTGTTTACCCCAGAATTTTGTCAATAATCGACCTACTTATACTAACCTTTTTCTTAATAATGATCGTTTGCTTTAAGTCAAGTCCATTCCATTCATTAACATGAGTTTTAATCCTCCCTCTGTTGTTTTATCAGGTGGTATTGATTTTATCTAATGTTGCTGATTTAGTTGAACCCCACTCTTTATCTCATTTTAGGCGCAGGATAGTTTTTTCTTTGGGTGCGACCCATTTAAAACAAAAATTATTCAGTTATGTATATCAGAAGCTTATTAACATTTTATGGTATGTGTTATAAGGTATATTCAATTATGATGTCATTTACTTTGTGCTTATAAAATTATTAATATACTTATATTTGATTTTATATAAATTATTTCCATTATGTAATATGTATTTATTATAGAGAATTCTTATAGTTTGATGGTTATCGGTTTAGTCTATAGGATCATGTTTCATTCTGATCCCAAAATTATTTAAGTTTGTGATTCATGCTGCTATCAAGTATTATTGAGCTTTGTTGCTATAATGTTAATTATCGGCCGTTTAGGCATGTCTTGTATTTTTGACCTAGGCATATTAATTAATTTGTTACAATATATTTGTGAGTCATCACAGCTTCGCAATGAATTGAATATTTCGTGAGGGATAGTCTTTTGGTATATTCGGTGGCTTTCAATTTCGTTCATTCATATGAGAGGTCCCATTAGTTAAATTTCGTCCTCGCCCCTTGAGGGACAGGAATAGCTAGGTAGGCCATTGTTTGGATCATTGTTCAGCCATTCAGTTTTATAGTTGGACTAATTGTGTTTCGGGTTTTGCCCCACGGTCAGATGTAAATTTGGTTTGCTACCCAAGTCCAATTCCGGTGATGTGTGGCATACATGAACGCCCGCTTGTTTATATGCGGGAACGTCGAATTCAACAGCACAAAGACGAATCTTTTTGAAGTCCAAATTATGAATATTGATGACTACGTATCAATTGTTCTAAAGCTTAGGATATATCAGTCTGCTCTGTATTTATTTTTATAAAATTTATCTTTAGGGTATTTGTTGGTATTGTATCACTATATCCGTCTTTGGCGTATCATCTTTCTGATATCACACTAATTGCTACTGACTTATATCTGTATTCTTGTGTTATACTTTTGTGTGTTGTTTTGAGTTTTTGGATTTTTTTTAGCCTATTGTTATATCCGAAAGTTCGAACCTAGATGGTACAATGTTAATTATAGGCCATTGCCTATAAATATTATGTACTTCTTTTTGCTGCACCTCTGTATAAAATATTGAGGCTTGTTTCGCAGCTTTCAGCGGATCATTGGTGGTTATGGTCCCTAACGATTTGTCCTGTAAACACTAATTATTACAGGACTTGGCTCAAAATTGTTTGCTCTGGAATTGTGAAGATGATTGTGCTGGGTGACATTCGTAGGTCCACTTATGTTATTTATTGGGCCTATATAAGCAGTAGTGATGAAATATTTTTGAATAAATCTTGATGCTCTGACGCATAGTATGCAACAAAATTTGGCTTGGATATGTTATACGGCTTTCGAGATGTTAGATAGGTGCCACCAGCATAAATGTATATATTACTTTTGGCTCCTCAGTTGCTAGTAATCTTAATTTTCTTTGATGCCGCATTGTAATAATATGGTTTAGGCTTGTACTAAAAATTCGGAAGGATCTTCTTCGCTTAGTTGTAACTTGGCTGCTTCTTTTTCCATTGTTTGCCGCATGATTTGGCTTGGTTGTTCTCAGACTTTCGCTGTTTCATAGTATTAATTAGCATTTATTCATTAGTGCGCATGTTTTGTGAATGCTATGGTTTGTTATAACTGGACTTTCGTCTAGGTAATATATTATGGTAATCAAGACTACTTATTTTAAATTTATATAGTGCAGCCAATTTATTTGGACTGTGGGGTTTTTACTCGGCTTTCGTTGGTCGAATGGTATTTTGAGCTATGCTTAATTATCTTATTCATTGTGCCCGCTCGTCAATTTTGCTGTGGGCTTTGTTATCGGACTTTTCGTGGTTATAGTAATTTTGGCATGCTTAAATTTATTCTGGTGCCACATAGAGAATTTGGCATTAGGTATTCTTGATTATCGTATGCTTTCCGGTGGGTAGTATGCTTAGTCTTATTTTTTTCATTGTGCAGTGCCATTTGTTATCTCTAGGTTTTGAGTCCCTTGACTGGTTATGAGTCATTTGACCATGTGGGCGACACCTACGTTAATTTGTCCTTTTAGGTGGTCATGTAATTGTCCGATTATAAAGTGTGCTGTTTTTCTAATTGTTGCTCCTAATAATTTGGATTCTTTGGCTGTTTTTGGTTTAGTCGTTCATTTAATTAATTCCGCCACCGCCCTCATAATCTGCGTCCTTCTTGTGTAGTTATCTGTTAGGGGTGATCGCATACGTAAACCGACTTAGATGGTATATGTATTGCCCAGGGTTATTTTTCCCTTCGTGCAGTATGTGTGTTTATCTCTTAAGGTCTGTTATCCGGGAATTCTTTTTAGTTTGAGCACATATTTGGTTTATATGTTGTTCTCGGGTGTGCAAGGGTGCATCTGAGTCGTTTACCCTGGTTCCGTTTGACTTGGTCTATTTGTCGATTGTCCGACCGTCCTAGTCTTGGTCTGTATCTGGTTCTGCCTCGGCTGTATGAATATTGTGTGTCCTTATGCCCCATCATAATTGGCTTCGCTAGGTTATACAGCTCCAGTGGGTCTGAATTTCCAAGGCCTTATTGATTCATCTGTGCCTCCCAGCTCTGTATTTTGTTGCTTTAATAATTGCCTTTGAGGTTCCCATATTTAGATTAGCTATTGAATATGATATCCATTGTTATCCTTGTAGCCATTTACCTAGTGATATATCATGGCTATTATGTTGTTTCGTTCTTATCGGGCTTGTTACATGTAATATCACAATCTATCACCTGGCTTTATGTGGTTATCATCTCCCAGTGTTGATGCCGATACGCAAGAGCATGCTATACGTACTGAGACTTTTTTAACGCAAGCCAACGTTCTTACAAAAAAGTGGATGCGCAGTTACATAGTGAATCTTCGTTAATTCACTCATTATCGCTCTTAGCTCTACGTGCGCTATCAAGACCTTGTGTTCATTACAATTGGATCACTAATTCATTATCGTTGACATTTGTTTCTACCCTTTGTAGACGTTCATTTTTTCCTACTAGATTGACTACGGATAACATCCGCGTACTTATTTCGACCGAGGGCTCACGGCGGTTGACCGGCAGCACGATGCTTACCTCCGACGCACCTGATCCTACCCTTCGCACTCCTTTTACATGTCCTATGTCCCGAGCACTCGTTTGATATATTTGTGGGGATTATTACATTGAACAATTTACGCTTCGCCTTGTATAACAAAACTAATCAATAGGCTGTATGGGGTATATCAAATGACTTCAACAATCTTTGTATATCGTATGGGCACCTAAATTGGTCCCCTTATTAGCATGATCTATATCTTTTATTTCATAACGAAGCAGATTTCAAAAATTTTATTACTGTATAGAAACAACAAAAAATAACTTGCCATGTATCTTTAACCCTTAACTTATTAAGGATATAGACTAATATCTATCAATTAACAATTCAAATTCCACAATATGTCCATAATTAAATATCCGTAGCGAACCGAAATGAAGGACGACCACAGGAACGACACTGTGTTTTCAATTGGGAATGTTACTTAACATTGACTCTAATGACAGTACTGAACTAGCTATAATAATATGAGTACACGTTCGACGTATTCTATTGACTTGCAAGATCGTCAACCTTTTCCTTTCTATGTCCTATAATTTTACACATCCGCCAATATCTTTTTGTATGTCTCTCAGTATGATTCGATACGCAAGGCACCCTGACGTTATAATGATTTTTTAAAGCGAGCCAACTAATAACAAAAAAGTTGATGTGCAGCTTAAACATCTCGATTAATAATCATGCATTCGCAAAATTCTAGGTCCATATAAGAACCTTGTTCGATTACAACTTATCACGAATCAATTTGAGCTGATTTTTCATTACTCGTGTCTGTAGACTTCACTTGATGATTCAGTGACTAATTAGCGGTAAAATAAACTCCAACTTAAAATGACTAGAGGTGCGTTTTCTCTTTGATATGCATTCAAGTTTGTTATTAAATGCATGCATCGATACAAAGCTGTCTTATTTATTTACGGATGGTTAATTTAATTCTATGATGGAAACGTTATATATTATTGTGTAGTAGGCGGGATGCGACACAACCCAAGGACCTATCACTGGTATGTTGTAAGTTATGAAAAAAAAAGATTCCTTTAAACATGATCTTATTTTATTTTATCAACAAATCCTTTCTTTACTTTTAACAGAAATTGGGAGGAAGAGGGACATGAGTGTATTTGTACCGTAATAAATAAACGCACTGTGAATGTTTTACGGAGATCGCCATTGTTTATTGTACTGATGATTAAACAAAGGGTAATAACTCGTACTGGTAAAAGAGACATTTTGTTACAACAGCAGATTTGTTATAACGGCAAAATGACCGGAACAAACGTGGCCGTTGTAACAGAGCGACTGTATAACACTCCACAAAGTTTCATTAAATCCTGCAAGCTATTTAGGAGGAGTTGTGGACAACATATTTCGGACAGACAGATGGACAGACACGGTGAAACCTATATACCCCCCCCCCCCCAAACTTCGTCTGCTGGGGTATAATCATAGAGAATAAATTCACAAGTCAATGATTTTAACAAATTTTTTTTTTTTTTTTTTTTTTTTCAGACATGTTAATTCTTTGATTGGGCAGGTGAAATTGATAGAAATACCTGCCAAAGGCATGTTTTTGTGAAGACTGCATCACTATGCATTAAAAGTTTGTCTTCTATACATGTGCATATGTGCATTTATTTTTTTCTATACATGTACAGTAGAAAATTTGTCAATTTTTTTTTACCCCACCCTAAGACCCAAGAGGTGGAAGAGTCCTGAAACAATTTCACAATTATAATGCCCACCCCCCCCCACCCCCCTAAACATGCTTCATATCAAATTTCATCTAATAAGAATTTTGGAATAATAGTTATCAAAATGAAGTTTAAAAAGTGCAATTGTTAACACACAACGACAGTTGCAGATCGTAATAGGTCATCGGAGCTTATTAAAGTGAACTCTAAAAACAATTATATAGATAGACAAGTAAACAGAGAAAGGGAGACTATAAAATTTCAACATGAATTTTTCACCCCCAGATTTTTGTTACATTAAATGATTGAAACTGAGATGTTGATACTTACGTAAAATGAGATGAGTAAGCACACAGGCAAATATATAGATACAGAGAATGGAGAGGGAGAGTATGAATAAATAAAAGTAGCGGTAATTCCTTCTGCCCACGCAGTTCCCCACCCAGGGGCAGTGGTGGTCAAATCTCTCTGAAAAAGTAAATTGAAACCAATCATTAATTTCACTATTTCAAGAACATTTTACACAAAATAAATGGCTAAGATATCAATCTGTGTATGAAAAAATAACAAACATCATGCAACAAATTTTATATTGAACAAATTTTTAAATTACAAATCCCATTCAGATTCATGTACTTTAAGTTGTAAAAGTAAAAGTCATGTACAAAGTGCTCCTTTACAGATAAATTTTCTATGATGGTACAGTGTTTTTGAACTTTGTGAGTTGCAAGAGTCATTATGACTCTCTGGGGCTGAATTCTGGGGGTCAAAATTTTTTTCTTTGAGGGTCACACATTTTAAATATTAATTCAAAGTACATTTAATTTTGATCTACACTATTAATAATTATTCATGCTGAAACCATCATCTGCAGAATCTTTTTTTTTTACCCCATCAATACTTTGTGCAAGTTATGTCCCTTGACAACCGTCTTCCGGACAAGGAGTTGCCTTTCCCTATATTGGCTTTTGTAACTTTCGTATCTGTTGCTTTAGCATTTGATATTTTCATACCAATATTGCAGTAAATTACAATAATGTCTCGAGGATGGGCAACCAATAAACTTGTATGAAAACTCGATAATTTGCTATAATTCAAACGTAGTATAAGTCACCTACACGTTTGTCAATACAGCCATGCTCTTCAAGTCCAATGGCTTGCGTGACCTAAGCTATGCTAAAGGTTGAATTTATCTTAATTCGTATTTTTTTCTACATCATGGTGACCCTTTGGGTGATGATTTTTGGGGTAAAAATATTTTTTATGCATAAATTATGCAGAGATTTGCTTTAATGCAAACACTGGTGGTAAGCTTGTGTAACCTTTAACTTCTCCTGGGGGGTTTCACTAAAGTAAAAGCTATGGAACATATTTATCACACAAACTTACCAACACAATTATCACAGAGACTGCAGTGGGAGGCCCGTGGCGGTCGGAATATTTTACAAGTAAAACAGTACTTTAATTTGACGACCTGTCCCTTAATAACTACTTCCTTTGTTCTTGGAGGAGGGCGGTATGTCCCTGGGGTCGAGTTGGGGACCTCTATAATGAAAAAATTTAAAAACCTCATCAATCACAAGGTTAATGCAGACTGGTCAAACACCAGTGTTAATCACATTTACAGATAAATCATCACAAACTTTATGCAATAATTTTTCAAACTGTCTTTGACAGATAGATATGAAAGGAATTAAAAAGATTCAATACAGGTATCCGTTTCATGGAAAGCGTCAATTCTCCAATTAATTAAATTAGATATCTATTAGCACACATATTGAAACCAAGGTACCAATTTTTATTTGTGTTGGGTTTCCAAATTTGCAAACATCAAACTAACTTGCTTAAAGCCATACAAAGTTAATTATCTGTGTTATTTTTATCCGTTACACTTTATCATATTACAGTGCAACATTAAAAAAATTTTCATATGTTACCAAAATATAACATGATATACAATATGATTATTTATTATAATATAATATACAATATGATATAATATAATTATATATTATATAAAATTATATTGTATGATATCATATTGTGAATGATATTAAGCAATATTATATTATATATTGTCATACTGCAAATTAGATTCTAGGAATTTGATTGGTTCATTGTCGTTATTATGAGACCATATTACCTGCTTGAGACAGGTAATATAGGCCATGTGATCTAACTGTGACGAAAACGTTGGTAAACGATCCGCCATTTTGGACTCGCTTTGAATAATTCTTATGTAGTCTGAAGCAATCACACTGTTTGTAAAGAATGTATTATAAGGGCAGATGAACACAAAGCTTGTAAACAGTGCAAATGGCAACAAAGAGATAGCAGATATACTCTGAAAACAAAAAAAAACTTAAAAGTTCATGATGTATGAATTTTGCTTTCTAACAACGTCATAATAACATTTCGATCTTTTGTCTGTGACGTGTACAACTGTGACATACAAAGTTCAGATCGGTGATCTGTGACGTTACATGTCGCAGCTCAAACATTTGTAACAGATAGGGAGACCATGTGCAAACTTTTATTAAATTGATTTTGAAGTATGACAAAATTGTTATTACAGCTCCAGACAGGTAATATGGGGTGATAAAATTAAGTTGTCTGTGTTTCATATTTCCCTCGCCTTCGGCTCCGGAAATATGAAACACAGACAACTTTTATCAGCCGATATTACCTGCCTGAAGCTGTAATAACATATAGTATCATGTCGTAATACCATATCATATAAAACCATACAGCATAATATCATTTATATCATATCATACCATATCGTATATCATACCATATCATATAATATTGTATAATATCATATCGTATTGTACAATATCATATCATATCACATAATATACCATATCGTATATTATCATATCATATAATATCATACCATATAATATCATACCATATCATAAAATATCAAACCTTATTGTATATTAAATCATATGATATCGTATAATATATTCATTTAAACAAACTTGAATGCTTCCATGTTCATTTGACAGACTGAACACCTACATTTTTAAATGACACCACCCTAGTTTTGCATTTTTGTGATTATCTCCCCTTTGAAGAGGACCCAGTCCTTCATTTGAACAAACTTGAATCCCCTTTATCCAAAGATGATTTGTACCAAATTTGGTTGAATTTGGCCCGGTGGCTCTTGTAAATGAGAAGTTGAAAATGTGAAAATTTAACGGACAGACAGACGGACAACCCGATTCCAGTATACCACCCCTACCCGGTATAATGACTATATCATTAAAAGGAATTGTAAATTAATTAATCTGATAGTCTATGATATATGTGGTTATTTTTCTTTCCTTTAATAGTTAAAACATCATGCCAGACCTTAATGGCTCATAAAGGAGACCCTGATAAATACTGTGTTATATTGAAATTGTTCATTTCATATCCCTGTTACAATATTGCAAAAAATATGAGTTTTATGCAAGTGTTAACAAGTAAAATTCTATTATTAGCATGATACATGACAAACACATCAGCAGAGTGTTATCAATATTGATCTAAATCAATTTACTAAGATAATCCTTTTTTCATCACACTTAATCTTTAGTACAGTGTCAAGTTCCATTCATTTTTTCCTTTTTTTACCTGTGAACAGTCAAGACTCAAAATACACCAGGGCATGAAGTTAGAAGCATTAATTAACATTATCACATTTTGTTCGGAGCATTTTTAATCAAGACTTACATGTAGTATTCTATTCTAATGCATTTTTTAAAAAGTGTTTTATAATTAAAACATGCAATTTTTTCACTATTATAATACTTTATTAAAAGTTCATTGAAACTTAGTGGTAGTTCTTCCAGGAAGACATTGTGTCGCCTGCCTACTTCTTAATTTCATTTGAAAAATTACTTCAATCATTTTAAAGTATCATCATGGCAAAAAAGTATATAATATGTTTTTGTCAGAATTCAGTTTGTTCAAGGTTACCAGAATGACAATGCATATCCTAACATGATGAATTAGATGAAAGATGAGATATTGTTATGAGATGCCATTTGTGAGTTTTTGAGATTCTATCTGAAATAAAGACAAATTTGTTTATGTCAAAAAAATTAAAGTTGCGTCAAACAGGAAGTTGACATGCGGCAGATTGGAAACTGCGTTACACCGATACAGTTGTCCATAACTGATGCTCTGTGCCAAATATCAGGAAGCTGGCCTGTGTGGTTCCTGAGAAAATGTGACAGAAATTTTGTCCATGTTAAAAATATTCAAGTTGCGTCAAACAGGAATGTTGACATGCGGCAGATGGAAACTGCGTTACACGATACAGTTGTCCATACTGATGCTCTGTGCCAAATATCAGGAAGCTGGCCTGTGTGGTTCTGAGAAAAATGGTGACAGAAATTTGTCCATGTTAAAAATATTTCTAAGTTGCGTCAAACAGGAAGTTGACATGTGGCAGATTGGAAACTGCGTTACACGATACAGTTGTCCATACTGATGCTCTGTGCCAAATATCAGGAAGCTGGCCTATGTGGTTTCTGAGAAAAATGTGACAGAAAATTTGTGACGCCAGACGACGCAGGACGACTAAAGTGACCCTACTATGTGCCTCCACTAACGCAGGCAGGCGACACAATAAATTCAATGTGCAATTTGGTGCATTCGATATGCATTCAAGTTCATTTGGCTGTCTATTTGGGTAAATAGATGTGCCGTACAAACAAATATGTCTGTCGATAGGTAGGAAATTCAAATGTGTGACATTTGGAGGCTGATGAGGATGATTTAAAACATTTGTTAAGGTTAGTGAAGGGGCAAGAGTAGTTGGGAAATGTTTAAGGGATTTTTTGATAGCATTCATTTGGCCAGGTAATGTGAGTAGATGATGAAATAAACGCCGAACTGAGTGTAGGTTTTCGTGCGCAATAAACATAGTTTTTGCTATAGGTGGAATTGTAGCTCTCTGGTCTGTCAACATATTTTTTTTCCGGAGAGCTACAATTTTGCAGCTAGTCGTGTTGTTGTTCAGTCCCTATAATACATAAAAGGTATATTCCAGTAAAGAAATGACACCTACCAATCTGCCTCTCTATATCTGCAGCCTCGTCTGGAGACGCTCTGGGTATCACTCCAGGATCACTAAAACTTGTTCTGAACAAGGTTGACATGACAAAAATAAACAGGGCGATCCCAAATGCTGGAATAGCTGGGGTAACATTTTTCGCCAAGTAAGGGCAGCTGAAAAAAAAAAATTAAAAGTTTTTCATAACGGAGTCATATAAAATGTACAGGAGTCAGATTTTTCATCAAGTAATTTCCTCTACAGTTTGGCAATTTTGGCTGAAATTCATTATTGCATCATTGGTTAGATTTGGCTAGTTTTTGATACAAAATCAAATTCTTACAAATATGAGAAACAGACTGACTGTTGTCACACAGCCAAAGTTGATGTTTAATGCATCTCTTTGAAAGAAAAGATACATGTTGTTTGGAAACAACAACAGAATATAAAGTGTCTAAGAACAGTTTTGATGAGTCTGGTCAATTTTAGTAATAATTTGATGTTATCATCAAAATTTTAATAAACAATATTTTTAACAACTTTTAGTAATTTACATGTGTTTGTTTTTTTAATTGGGACCCATGCATTGTTTTTTAATTGAGACCCATTGTTTTTTATTTGGGACCCTTTGCTTTTCTGAAGTTGTGTCCATAGGACCCATTTGGACAGTTTTCAAAATGAATCACTGAAGTAGTTTCAGTCAAAGAAGTAAAATCTTAACGTAACTCAATAATGAATATTGACTTAAAAATGCTCCAGCTGCTAAAAGAATTTTAATTTGAAATCACCGAGAAGTTAGTGTTCAAAATCATTAAATCATTATCATATATTCAGAATATTCTCAACCATGAGTAGTTTTCAAGATTGATGAACATACTGGCATGTTATGATTTGACCTCTCAACATAGAAGATTAGGACTGTCATCATGATTGTGAAAGAAACTATAAAGCAACAGAGTTCAATTTGATCCAGGAAAGTGCCAACATCAGGGACCTATCCAGATCAGTCAGTCACATTCCATTGAGACGACGACGATTAGTTAGTCTGGTTAGTACTGTAAGCATACTACCCACTACCCCAATACAAATGTCATACTGTAGACGTACTGGTACCGGTATTTAATTTCATGTTGGATTAAATTTCGTTATTTTTGTGTCTGGAAGAAAACAACAAAATTTATATCCAACACAAATTTTATTTTCAGAAAATCTTTATCTCAGTGTTAGAAACATGTGTCTCTGTTATATGTATTGGTATTCCATGTCTAGATAACATATTTCGCCATTACTGTAATAGATTGTAGTACCCGCGCTTTGTTGTATTAAGAATGATTACTGTTAAAACTGGACGATTCATATTTAGACACAAACGGTAATTTTATGATGATGATTTTATTCAGAAGAACTTCTAGACATAAAACCAAAATTGTGAAGCACAATTAAATCAGAGTTATTTCCCTTTTAATCAGGGGCTGACAAATAGATTTTTAGAGCACTTGACCATGGGCAAGTGCATGACCAAAATTCACTTGCCCTGCCTGTAATTTTACTTGCCCTACCTTTAACAAACTTACGAAATAAAACTAAAAAAAAAGTAGTTTGTGACATTCATTTATTTTTTGCTG
>CAJDSM010018231.1:0-10685 GCA_903981925.1 Ostrea lurida
AGATAAATTTTAAAGATTTTCCCTATAACATCCAAATGTTAATTTAAACTTTGATCCCCTATGTGGCCCCATCGTACCCCCGGGGGTTCTGATTTGAAACAAATTGAATCTCCATTATACCAGATAGCTTATTAAATTTCAGATTTTCTAGCCTAGTGGTCTTGAGAAGATTTTTAAAGATTTTTCCTATATATTCATATGTCAAACTTTGATCCCTATTGTGCCCCATCTACTCCCGGGTCATGATTGAAACAACTGAATCTCCACTATATCATGAGCTTTCATATAAATTTCAGCTTTTATGGCCTGTGGTTCTTGAGAAGAAGATTTTAATGACACCACAATTTTTTTGATTATCTCCCTTTGATGAGGGACGCTGGTCTTCATTGACAAACTTGAATCCCTTACCCAAGATGATTTTACTAAGTTTGGTTGAATTTGGCCCAGCGGTTCTTGAGAAGATGTCGAAAATGTGAAATGTTATCAGACAGACGGACAGATCGACAGACAGACAGACAGGATGAAACCTATATACCTGTATAAATATACAAATGACAATGAAACATTGCACAAAGCACTGAAGAAGCCGTGTAGGAGGAGAAGTGTTCACATGATTTTGTGACAGACATACGGACTGAAAGTACAAATGGTACAATTGTGAATGATTCACTGTCATAGCTTACATTATTGACCCCCATTGCTTTTTTGATGACAAAAACGACCAGGCCAGTACCGGATACAGCCAGAAAGGTCCCATACGCCAATGCCTTTGATGCCCATCTTAAATCAGCTCGGCCAATATTGACCTAAAAAAAAATCAATGAAACCGGATAAAAATCTTATAATGATTTAATTCCCATGATCAGCAAAATACAGAACGCAAGGCCCATGGACCACACAGCTCACCCAGGGGCTATGCCCGACCCCAACCTGTCATATATGGTTGTTTGTCTTATTTTCTTATTGATGTTCATTTATGGGTATAGGAAGATGACAGAGGTTACCTTTAGTCCATACCTTTGAATAGTGACAAATTGTAAATCCCAAATCTTATACATTTAAATAATTAAATTAAACACTTTTTTTTTTGGATATCAACAAAAATGCTCACTGCAATTTTAAATACACACATCCATGAAAAAGAAAATCCATTCCTCGGACCAAAGAAAAAAACAACCCAATACTATATTACTTCAACAGTGTTCTCTAGACACTTTTTTCTATCAATCTGCTGATTGTCAGAGACAGATAGATGGTCTGTCTATGAATTTTTTTTTTTTCCCTTTTGTCCACTTTTTTGGACACTAGCTGGGCCACATCGCTCACCTGAGCACTGCTTCATAGAGAAAAGCAGAAATTTGGGATTTACAATGTGCCACTATTCAAAGGTATGGACTAGAGCTAATTTCCTCTGTCATCTTCCAATACCCATAAATCAATGAAATTCATCAAGAAGAAAATAAGACAGAGAACCATGTATGTATGAATAGATTGGGGTCAGACTAGCTGGCATAGCCCCTGGGGTCTTTTTATGTTCTCTTTAAATAGTCTTGATACAATGAACAAGAAAATATATGGTTAAAGGGTTGGGATCGCAACCTTTCAAAATATCAAACAATTTCTATAAGGGCGGGGTCAGTCATGACCCCTCCACACTTGTCAATAAACTTGCCTCAACACAAGGATCAAGAAAATGCATGGTTTGAGGGTGGGGATCTCAATAGTTTACAAGATATTAAGCAATTTTTAAAAGGACGGAGGCAGTCACGACCCCAGGGGCCCTCCACACGTATCAATGAACTTGTCTCAATACAAGGAACAAGGAAATATATGGTCTAAAGACTTATAGTTTACAAGATATTATACCATCCTGCATAAGAACAGTTACGATCGACCCTAAACTATTGTGGCCCCAATCTTTATACCCCCCGGGGGATGGGGTGGGGGGTTGCTACCATATAAACAAACTTGACTGCTTCCAAGTTAATTTGACAAACTGAACACTGTCTGTTCTTAAGATTTTTAATATATTTCCCTATATAAACCTTTGTTGAACTTTGGTTCCCTATTGTGCTATTGTGGCCCCATCTTGATCCCTGGGCCATGGAGCCATTTGAAACAAAATTGAATCTAAACTATACAATAATACTATACAAATGTTGATTTGCCAAACTGTGCACTTGCAGTTCTTGAGCAGAAGATTTTTTTTTTTTTTTATTTTTTTTTTTTTATACAATATTTCCCCTATATATAAACCTAGTATGTTAAATTTGGTCCCTATTGTGGCCGCATCCTGATCCCGGGGCCATCATTTGAAAAAAATTTGAATCTTCACTAAACAAATGATGCTTCCATATTTATTTGACAAACTCATGCACTTGCAGTTCTTGAGAAGAAGATTTTTAAGATATATAAGTTCCCAATATAAACCTATATCAAACTTTGGCCCCTCAATTGTGGCCCCACCCTACATCTGGGGGGAATGATCTGAACAAACTTGAATATCCACTACTTCAGGAAGAATTCAGATAAATATTAATATCCATTCTTCAGGTTCAATAGTTCTTGAGAAGAAGATTTTTAAAGATTTCCCTTTATATTTGCATGTTAAACTTTGATCCCCTATTGTGGCCCCATCCTACTCCTGGAGGCCATGATTTGAACAAACTTTAATCTCCACTATATCAGGAAGCTTTCATATAAATTTCAGCTTTACTGGCACAGTGGTTCTTGTCAAGTTGTCGAGAAGATTTTTAAAGATTTTCCCTATATATTCACATGTCAAACTTTTATCTCCTCAATTGTGGCCCCATCGTACTCCCAGGGCCTGGGGTCATGATTTGAACAAACTTGAATCTCCACTATATCAGGAAGCTTTCATATAAATTTAGTAGGGATGTCAACATGCAAATATTCGACTATTCAAATAGTCTTTGATAACATGGACGTTGGACTAAAAAAAATTAGTCAAATAGTCAGTAAAAAGTTTTAGCATACTGGTAGTTTACTAATTTTGGTGTCCTGTCACATCTGAAATTGCCAGAAAAATTTAGCACTTTCCGATAATTCAGTTTCATCAAAGAAATTTCATTTCGCCTACAGGTTTACTTGCATCAAAACTACATAATCGACCTACAGACACAGCGGAAGATATATTTTTTTTATTAAAAACTCCTTATAAGAGGTTTGAGCGAAAAATCACGTTCTTCCTAAATGTATATTTAAGTATATAAATATTTAATATGTACTTGGTGTCAAACTTTGATCCCCTATTGTGGCCCCATCGTACCCCCCGGGGGTCATGATTTGAACAAACTTGAACCTCCACTATATCAGGAAGCTGTCATATAAATTTCAGTTTTTCTGGCCCAGTGGTTCTTGAGAAGAATATTTTTAAATGACACCACCCTATTTTTGCGTTTTTGTAATTATCTCCCCTTTGATGAGGGTCTGGTTCTTCATTTGAACAAACTTGAATCCCCTTTACCCAAGGATGATTTGTACTAAGTTTGGTTGAATTTGGCCCAGCGGTTCTTGAGAAGAAGTCGAAAATGTGAAAAGTTAACAGACAGACGCATGGACAGACGTACAAAAGGCGATCAGATTAGCTCACTTGAACCTTCGGTTTAGGTGAGCTAAAAACATTCGGAAAACTATGACAGTTGGATAGAATAATGTATGGATCGAAAGGGGCAACAATGAATATCCCAGGCATTTCATGACAGAGCATATAAAAGGCTTGTAGCACGTGTCCTCAAAAAATCATATAATTGCGTTAAAGAACCCTACCCTATTTTGATAAAGATGCATGTACATGTGCTGACGACAAATGACACCAACTGTTGAATTATTCAGCTCCTCGAAGAAAATTCCTGGCTGGCCGTCCTGTTGTAATGCCAGACAAGTTAAAATTCTTCGTTTTCAGTACAATCATTGGAAATTTATCATTACATGAAGCAGTCTCAGAAAGCATATAGCTCTCTCTCAAAAATCAATACCATTACGGCAACTTGCATCCAAAGGACTGTAACAAGCACTATAGTTATAGACTTTAGGAAAATTGTACATTCTCCATCCAATCAATTTCCCAGGCAAAATAAAAAAGGAATATCTTCATTACCGGAAATTACAAGTGTATGGCAAGTCAAGAATCAATAGCCATGGTCTACCACCACGGAAAGGTAAGAAACTGTCTAAGGCTGGTGGGTTATAAATGAGGGTGTTGTTAATCTGTATAAGCCAGTGACATACTGATCAAAATATTACAATTGCAGTGATCGATTGAGGACTGATGAAAGACCATAGACAAACTGAATCATAATGGCCTAATTATGTTCTAAAACTTTCTGTTTGTTTCCTATACATTAATTATGTAACTAATTAGAGATAGGAGTGGTGAACTTCTACCACCACATCAGACACTAGTACAGTACTGTTGTACAGTACTGTTGTACAGTATAGTGTACAGTATTGTACAGTATAGTGTACAGTACTATTGTACAGTATTATAAGTGACAAATGTAGACTGGTTTAATATTGGTTTGGCTGTTTAATTAATAACTCCTGCAGAGACGCACTGCAGCATGCAAGATCACACAGTAGTGATACTAAAACATCCAATATTACACACAGTCTGATTATATTGTCCTGTTAGAAGCTGTTGAACATTAATTGATTATGTTATTGTGTCAAATGACACTTGGTATGAGATGATACACCGATTCTAGTTGCCCAATATGAGTTTCACAACAGTTGAAAGTTTATTTTCCTTACGTAGATCTCTACACCATCATAATGGCTGACTTCCTTTTAAAACATGGCTGAAAATATCAGTATCAGGGTATTTCCAATTTAAATGCATAGCTGAGTAGCTCAGTAGGTTAGCACGTTACCTACTGAACTGTAGATCGCAGGTTCAATTTTAATTTTTTTCGAATTGCTTTCTACTAACATTGCATTTTTGGACAAAATAGATTGTGAATTTTAATTTTTTTAATTTTCAAAATAATTTTAAACATATCCTCTACTTTTCATCAACAATCAAATTTCTCTGGTGTAACATTCCACCTTAAAATGATATTAATCATAATTGATACAGTCAGCTCTCATTACAACGGCCACGTTCGTTTCCGATCATTTTGCCATTATGACGAATCTGCCGTTGTAACCAAATGCCTATATTACCGTTATGAGTTATTCCCCTTTGCTTAATCAATATGTAATGGCGATCTCCGTAAACATTCACCGTGCGTTTATTTTCAGTATGGTACAAATACACTCACGTCCCCTTTTCCCCTATTTCTATTAAAAGTAGAGAAAGAATTTGTGATAAAATTAAATTAATATTTATACTACCGGTACTGGAAACCATCAAACATACCCACGCAATTATTTGATTAAAACTATCATATCAAACATTACCTGGGCGGCTGTCGTGTGCAACGGTGGAGAGGATTTAATCCGTTACATAATCTTGGTCCAGTGTGAAAATATTGCTGATACTCATGCACTGCAAATGTCTTTTACACAGGTCTTTGAAGAATCTCAGGTAACCCACAAGGTTTCGACACAATTTGAGCAAACTAGTGTATATAGTATAATCAAGTGAAATAAATAGTGTGCAGATTTGTTACCAACAAAATTCTGCCGTTAGGCGAATTTGTCGGTATATTGAATTCCGCTGTAACGAGCGCTGACTGTATTTTGTAAACTTTAAATTGTGCTATTTCAATGCAATTATTTCTCAATAAGTACTAACCTTTGAACTTGAAAAAAAAAAACCCTATAGATATACACTCGATGGACAAAAGTTTGTTCCCAAAGAAAGAACATGAGAGAATTAAAGTCAAGCAATGTGCCCACATCTGCTTACATGCACAGGTATCTCGGAAAAAGTAGTGTTGCACGATTTTCATGGCATTTAAACGATATACATATACTGTCCTAAAGATATACTGCACTATAGCCAAATGTGCACATTAATTGTTAATTTGACATTTAAGCTACCAGTATAATAATTAACATATTTTATACATGGCGCACCACAAAGACAAACTCGCACAAGCTGCAAACCTTCATCAACAGATGCCTCCGCAACATCCTCAACATCAGACGGCCAGTGAGAGGTGATCTCCAATCAAGACCTCTGGGAGAGAACTAGACAAGTCCCATACGAGCAAGAAATCAAGAAAAGGAAATGGGGATGGATCGGACACACACTGCGAAAGCCAAAGTCCAATACCACCAGGCAGTCCCTTGAGTAGAACCCCCGGGAAAGCGTAATTTAGTGGGCCGACCAAGACAGACCTGGCTGAGGAGTACAGACGCTGAAGCCAAGGCGGCCGGAATGACATGGGCCGAGATGAAGAGGACGTCTGAGAACCGAGTGAGCTGGAGGAGTGTGGTCGCAGCCCTATGTTCCCAAAGGAATAAATAGGATTAAGTCAAGTCAAGGTAGAGACGGATAGTTATCACGTGGTTGGCATATTGCGTGAATCCGCACGCACTGCTTTTCCGGCTTTACCAAAGCTACCGATCATCTTTTACGTAAATCGTACAGTCAAGCTCTAGTCAGCTTACCTTTGTACATCCGTTACCCTATATGTACAACTCCAATATTAGCTATGACATCACAGTCTAAGTTCTACACCTTCGAAATCTAACGTACTGATGGCATGACGTACGTCACAGTTGCAAAAGTGCGGTAAATAATAAGGCGGATTTACAGCTTTTGTTGCAACATTCAAATCAAAATTTTTTATGCAATCTTTCAGTCTCAATGTGCATTGTGCATAATGGTTTGTCAGTTTTGTTAGGTTCCATTGATTATCCAAGTATTAGATTATTGTTCCCTGAGAGAGAGATATATTAGAGAGAGAGTTTGAAAAGTCGTCTGATGACTCACGTTAGCATTTGATTATAAACCGCCCAATCTAATTTCTGATATGAATTAAAAAGAATAATCATGATAAAAATAACAAATGAATAAATGAAGGCTTACTAAAATCCATTGTCTCAGTATACGATGTGGCCATGTGCAGAGGTTTTAAAATTTTATTTTCTCTCAGATAGATCTACAGGTATATAAAATGTGATGCTGGTGTCAAACTTGAATAAATCTAAGTAGGATTGGCCAGCATTTGATGCAGATGCGGATAAGGCAACAGTAGGACAGGGACAGGTGGGTGGAACGTTTAGAGAATCTATTTGTGTAACAACAATTAGTAGACCCTGTAGTTCTAGAAGGTGAGGAACCTGTCAGACTCAGCTTTAGTAAAAAGCATAGATGATTGGAAACGAGCTTGTTATCACTTTACATTGGTGAACAAACTTTTGACATTTATGAGGCTCAAAAAGGGAACACTGAAACTACATTTGCAGCAACTAAGAAGGTTCTTACTGATTATTTCAGACTGCGGAAAAACATGCAAATGGAGATATATACATTAAGAAAGTGTAAACAGAAAGAGGGACAGACACTCGATAAGTACCTCATGGAACTTCGGAAACTTTCTAACATTGTGAGTTTACGAATGTAGACAGAGAAATTCTATCCCAATTAATCCAACACTGCAGGTCAAATCAAGTCAGGAGAGAACCTTACAAAGGATTAGATGACATTATTCAATTAGGACGTGCTATGGATCGAATTATCTGATTCTCAAGCCCAAACTATGGATCATCATGAGCACCATGTGGATCAAGCTGTTAACAAAGGAATTCAAGAGTTCGTGGTTCCAAACAATTCAGTCATAGCATTACAGGAGGAAGATGCCATCAAAGAAACCTAAAAAACAATGTTGGAAATTATATGGAGGTGCGTTTCCATACAAGGATAATAAACCTTGTCCAACTCGAGACAAAAAAATGTCACAAGTGTCAGAAATTGGGACATTTCCAATCCATGTGCAGGACTAAGAAGGACAATGTCAAAAGGAAGGAGAAAGTTCAGTTCATGACACAGGACAAAGATTCAACAGAAAGTGATAGTGACGATTACTGTTATGGAATCAAAGTAGTGGAATCCGGCATAAATGTTGTGAAAGGTGTCTCTGAATAAACACAAACTTAGCAGTTGCATGGTGGATAGTGGTTCATCAGTCAACATTTTAGATAAAAATGACTATGTGAAAGTGGGAAGATCTCAACTACTGAAGAAGAAAGAAAGTTGTAAACTTGTGTTCCCTATGGAGGTAAGAAAATGCCAGTTTTAGGAACCTGTGACGAGATGTTAGAAACAGAGAAACGTTATGATGTGGTTACATTTTACGTCATGAAGGGTGCAAGCAAACACCTCTTTGACTGTCCTGAGATAATCAGAGTAGTGAACAGTATTGATGACTCAAGGAAGAAGGTGGAAGATGACTTTCCACATTCAATGTTTCAAGGCAGTGGTAAACTGAGGAATCATCAAGTAAAGATTCACATTGATACAATTTCACAGTCAAGGCATTGGTAAACTGAGGAATCATCAAGTACAGATTCACATTGATACAATTTAACAGTCAAGGCAGGGACTCAGAGAAGGAGAAAGACCCCATTTCATTTGAAGGAGGTTGAAAAGGAGATACATGTAAATGAGTTTCTTAAATTGGAAAAAGTTGAAGGAGAACCTACACCATGGGTATAATCACTAATTGTGACTCCGCCAAAGAAGGACGAAAAAGAAATTCGTCTCTGTATCGACACACGACAACCCAATAAAACCATAAAACGTGAGAGACATCATACTACGCCTACCAAAGAAGAACTGTTACTAGATTTAAATGGATCCAAAGTATTCAGTAAACTTGATTTGTGTAGTGGGTATCATCAGTTGTAATATGAAAATCCCATCACTTGCCATTCAAAAGTTATGGCCAATGTTAAAAGTTTTTCCTGTAAACAAACAGACAAACGAACTGACCAAAAACTATATGCCCCCGAATCGAAGATTCTGGGGACATAAAAACTGTATGATGAAACTGTTATTACATATTATGATCCTTGCAAAGCAGTGACGGTGTAGGTGGATGCTAGCCTTGTAGGACTAGGTGCAATATTGATCCAGGATGATGACAAGGTTGTGAGTTATGCAAGGCGTACATTAATTAACACCAGACAAGTCAAGATACAGTCAAACAGAACGAGAAGCTTTGAGTATCGCCCTGGAAGTGAGATTATTGCACATTATATTTATACCGTCGCCCAGTCAGTGAAAATCGAAAATCACACGAAGAAGATTTAACTGAGATATATATATATATATATGTCAACTTTATTACAAGTACATCATTACGAAGTAAATTGTAACAATGATCATTAAGTTCATCGCCTTGCTTTCTTATATACCTATAACGAGACTAAAGCCACCTTTGGTTTTAGTCTAAAATCATATTCTACATGTCGGAACACCTTTCTCCAGATCATCTCAAATACAGCACAAATAACACGTGGATTTTTTCCAAACTTTTGCTCCAAAGCATAATTTAGATTAATATAGGGATTAATATGATACATATGGCAATCAAGGGAAATATTAATTTTGAAAATCTTGAAATCAAGGGCAGGTAGCCAGTTATCATCAGGGACGTGACTGTATTCCTCAGAAATTAGAGGAAGAGTGGTCATAAAGGGAGGAGGAACACCTTATTGTTTCTTTTTTGGTTAGGTATACCCAAAACAAAAATACTTGCCGTTTCTTCTTCATGCATGGATTACATATATGTACAAAAAACCCAGTTATTTAATGCAGATGATATTCCATGTGCCCTTTTCAAAACCAGAGTGCCCTTTTTGCTCCCTGTATGCGCCCTGCCCTCTGAAATCCTAGCTGGAACACTGATTAAACAGGAAGTAGTGTCAGACAGGTCTAAAATCGGATCCCACAATATGGGACCACCCTCTGATGATGGATATCAATGGTCATGAGGCTACAATAATTAATGCTGAGAAAGTGTTACGAAAATTTGCACTATTAAGAATAACATTGGAAAATATTTGAAGTCGTTAAACAGGAAGTAGGTGTCAGAACAGGTCTGAAATCAAGTCTCCACGATATGGGACCACCCGCTGATGATAAATGTTAAAGGGGTTGGGTTTTTTTTTGGCGTCATGAGGCTACGATAAGTAATTACTGACGAAAGTGTTACAGACATTATTTCCCCGCCCGCCTGCCATTCACCATTTTATAAGCCGGCAGCATATGTCAAAACTATAAAGCTCTCTGCTTAATGCTCCCAGACATTAAAAATCTGACTTTTCAAACATAACCCGACTAACAGCACTGTGATTTTACCACTTCTGAATTTCAAAACAAACCCGATAACAGCCACTGTGTTTACCACTTCATGATATTCAAAACGTAACCCGATAACAGGCACTGTGTTTACCACTTCAGATATTTTCAAACATAACCTGATAACAGCACTGTGTTTACCACTTCATGATTTTCAAACCAATAACCTGTGATACACAGCACTGTGTTTACCAATTCTGATATTTCTAACTTACCGGAGTTATGGCACTGCCATCTCCTTTTTTGGCTGCGATGGCAAAAGCACTCTTGAACTGAAAGTATGTTGCAAGGCCTACCACTGATGTCAGAAGAAATCCCTCTGGAAATAACATGACACAAGTATTATATACATTGACCTTAAACTGCCAGTTCTTATTCATTCTTATAGCGAAACTGAAATAAAGTTTGC
>CAJDSM010018231.1:10710-26286 GCA_903981925.1 Ostrea lurida
AATTATTTTTACATGACGCACCACAAAGACAACTCGGCACCAAGCTTGCTAAACCTTCATCAACAGATGCCTACCGCAACATCCTCAACACATCAGTAACGGCCAGTGAGAGGTGATCTCATCCAATCAAGACCTCTGGCGAGAAAACTAGACACAGATCCCATCACGAGCAAGAGAATCAAGAACAAGGAAATCGGGAGTGGATCGGACACACACTGCGAAAGCGCAAAGATCCGAATACCACCAGCAGTCCCTAGTAGAAACCCGGAAAAGAGTAATTTAGTGGTCGACAAGACAACTGGCTGAGGCAGTACAGACGCTAACCAAGGCGCCGGAATGACAGGGGCCGAGAAAGAGACGTTGAGAACGAGTGAGCTGGAGGAGTGTGGTCGCAAGCTATGTTCCCAAGGAATAAATAGGATTAAGTCAAGTCAGGTAGAGACGGATATTATCACTGGTTGGCATATTGCGTGACTCGCACCGCACTGCTTTCCCGCTTTACCAAAGCTACCGATCATCTTTTACGTAATCGTACAGTAGGCTCTAGTCAGCTTACTTTGTACATCCGTGTTACCCTATATGGTACAACTACAATATTACTATGAATTCACAGTCTAAGTTCACTTCGAACTAAGATTACTGAGCTGTACGTCACAGTTGCAAAGATTGCGGTAAATAATAAGTCGATTTACAGCTTTGTTTGCAACATTCAAATCAAAATTTTTTTATGCAATCTTTCAGTCTCATGTGCATTGTGCATAACGGTTTGTCAGTTTTGTTAGGTTCCATTGAATCCAAGTATTAATTATTGTTTCCTAGAGGGAGATATTAGAGAGAGAGTTTGAAAAGTCGTCTGATGACTCCGTAGCATTTGATTATAAACCGCCCAATCTAATTTTCTGATATGAATTAAAAAGATAATCATGATAAAAATAACAAATGAATAAATGAAGGCTTACTAAAATCATTTGTCTCAGTATCGATGTGGCCATGTGCAGAGGTTTAAATTTTATTTTTCTCTCAGATAGATCTACAGTATATAAAAAGTTGATGCTGTGTCAACTTGAATAAATCTAAGTAGGATTGGCCAGCATTTGATGCAGATGCGCATAAGGCAACTAGTAGGACAGGGACAGAGTGGGTGAAGTTTAGAAATTATTTTTGATGTAACAACAATTAGTAACCCTGTGTTATAGAGAGGTGAGGAACCTGTCAGACTCAGCTTTAGTAAAAAGCATAGCATGATTGGAACAGCTTGTTATCACTTTACTTGGTGAACAAATATTGCATTTATGAGGCTCAAAAAGGGAACACTGAAAGTTGCAGCAACTAAGAAGGTCTTTACTAATTATTTAGATACCGGAAAAACAGCAATGAGTATATAATTAAGAAGTTAAACAGAAGAAGGGACAGACATCGATAAGTACCTCATGGAACTTCGCGAAACTTTCTAACATTGTGAGTTTACGAATGTAAGAAGAGATTCTTATCCCAATAATCCAACCTGCAGGTCAAATCAATTCAGGAGAGAACCTTACAAAGGATTAGATGACATTATTCATTAGGACGTGCTATTGGAATCGAATTATCTGATTCTCAGCCCAAACTATGGATCATCATGAGCACCATGTGGATCAAGCTCGTTAACAAAAGGATCAAGAGTCGTGTTCCAAACATTCAGTCATAGCATTACAGGAGGAAGACTGCATTAAAGAACTAAAAACAATGTTGGAAATTATATGGGGGTGCGTTTCCATACAAGGATAATAAACCTTGTCCAACTCGAGACAAAAAAATGTCAAAGTGTCAGAAATTGGACATTTCCAATCCATGTGCAGGACTAAGAAGGACAATGTCAAAAGGAAGAGAAAAGTTCAGTTCATGACACAGGACAAAGATTCAACAGAAAGTGTAGTGACGATTACTGTTATGATCAAAGTAGTGGAATCGGCATAAATGTTGTGAAAAGGTGTCTCTGAATAAACACAAACTTAGCAGTTGCATGTGATAGTGGTTCATCCAGTCAACATTTTAGATAAAAATGACTATGTGAAAGTGGGAGAGATCTCAACTACTGAAGAAGAAAGAAAGTGTAAACTTGTGTTCCCTATGGAGGTAAGAAAATGCCAGTTTTAGGAACCTGTGACGAGATTGTTAGAAACAGAGAAACGTTATGATGGGTTACATTTACGTCTATGAAGGGTGCAAGCAACACCTCTTGACGTGTCCTGAGATAATCAGAGTAGTGAACAGTATTGATGACTCAAGGAAGAAGTGGAAGATGACTTTCCACATTCAATGTTTCAAGGCAGTGGTAAATGAGGAATCATCAAGTAAAGATTCACATTGATACAATTTCACAGTCAAGCATTGGTAAACATGAGGAATCATCAAGTACAGATTCACATTGATACAATTTAACAGTCAGGCAGGGGACTCAGAGAAGGAGGAAAGACCCCATTTCATTTTGAAGGAGGTTGAAAGGACGATCACATGTAAATGAGTTTCTTAAATTGGAAAAGTTGAAGGAGAAACTACCCATGGGTATAATCAACTAATTGTGACTCGCCAAAGAAGGACGAAAAGAAATTCGTCTGTATCGACACACGACAACCAATAAAACCATAAAACGTGAGAGACATCATATACGCCTACCAAAGAAGACTGTTACTAGATTTAAATGGATCCAAAGTATTCAGTAAACTTGATTTGTGTAGTGGGTATCATCTTGTAATATGAAATCCCATCACTTGCCATTCAAAAGTTATGGCCAATGTTAAAAAGTTTTTCCTGTAAACAAACAGACAAACGAACTGACCAAAAACTATATTGCCCCCGATCGAAGATTTCCGGACATAAAAACTGTATGTGAAACAGTTATTACATATTATGATCTTGCACAAGCAGATAAGTGCTGTAGGTGGATGCTAGCCTTGTAGAGCTAAGTGCAATATTGATCCAGGATGATGACAGAGGTTGTGAGTTATGCAAGGCGTACATTTAATTAACACCAGACAAGTCAAGATCAGTCAAACAGACGAGAAGCTTTGAGTATCGCCTGGTGGAAGTATTATTGCACATTATATTTATACCGTCGCCCAGTCAGTGAAATCGAAATCACACGAAGAAGATTAACTGAGATATATATATATTATATGTCAACTATTACAAAGTACATCATTACGAAGTAATTGAAACAATGATCATTAAGTTCATCGCCTTGCTTTCTTATATACCTTATAACGAGACTAAAGCCCACTTTGGTTTTAGTCTAAAAATCATATTCTACATGTCGGAACACTTTCTCCAGATATCTCAAATACAGCACAAATAACACGTGATTTTTTCCAAAATTTTGCTCCAAAGCATAATTTAGATTATATAGGGTTAATATGTACATATGGCAATCAAGGGAAATATTAATTTTGAAATCTTGAATCAAGCAGGTAGCCAGTATCATCAGGGACGTGACTGGTATCCTCAGAAATTAGAAGGTAAGTGGTCATTAAAGGGAGGAGGAACACCTTATTTGTTTTTTGGTTATAACCCAAAACAAATAACTGCCGTTTCTTCATGCATGGATTACATATAGATCAAAAACCCAGTTTATTTAATGCAGAATGATATTCCATGTGCCCTTTTCAAACCAGAGTGCCCTTTTTGCCCCTGTATGCGCCCTGCCCTCTCTGAAATCCTAGCTTGGAACACTGATAATAACAGGAAGTAGTGTCAGACAGGTCTAAAATCGGATCCCACAATATGGGCACCCCTCTGATGATGGATATCAATGGTCATGAGGCTACAATAATTAATTGCTAGTAAAAGTGTTACGAAAATTTGCACTAGAGATAACATTGGAAAATATTTGAAGATCGTTAACAAGAAGTAGGTGTCAGACAGGTCTGAAATTCAGTCCCACGATATGGGACCACCCGCTGATGATAAATGTTAAACGTCATGAGGCTACTAAGTAATTACTGACGAAAGTGTTACAGACATTATTTCCCCGCCCGCCTGCCATTCACCATTTTATAAGCCGGCAGCATTATGTCAAAACTATAAAGCTCTCTGCTTAATGCTCCCAGACATTAAAAATCTGACTTTCAAACATAACCCCTTCGATAACAGCACATGTGTTTACCACTTTCTGCATATTTCAAAACAATAAGCACCTGATAACAGCACTGTTGTTTACCACTTCATGATATTCAAAAACATAAACCCCAAAGACGGATTGAGACTGTATTGTGAATGTTTAACACCACCTTTTACATTTGACTCCACTTTCAAAAGCCATTAATAGCCTCCGAGATACATGAGCGGTGTATACCTACTTTCGAGATTAGGTATATCGCGAACGCATACACTTTTTCCAGAATTACAACGGCACTGATGTTTACCACTTCATGATATTCAGAAATCTCAATTAAGCCTGGCATATACGATAGTGAGCACATGGTTTACCATTTATAGATATTTCTAAACTTTTTACTGAAGCTCTATGAGGCTACTGCACCATCATCCATTATTTGGGCTGCTGTGCAAAGGCAAACTCTTAATACTGAAAAGTATTGTGGCTTATAAGGAGCTCTTTTACTGAACATGATGTCAGGAAAAACAATCACGCTCTGGGGATCAAATTAACAGTGACACAAGGTTATTATACATTTGACTCCTTAAAACTGCCATTTCTATTTGTTAGGCGAACCTGAAATAAATTGCATTATTTTAATCCGAGATCCTCTTGACCTCCGTAACCCCCTCGCTTTATATTGTGACATGTGCGGGCGGGAGCACATGGTCACAACTATAAACCGAGGGGGGTTAGAGTCAGAGGAATCTCGGATTAGCATTATATATACATGTGTATATAGAGCTATATACACCGGTCCGAAATGTTCAGGATTTGGATTTTTTTTTTCATATGGCATTGCATAAACACTTATTCTTATATTAAAACACCACTTAAATAAATATTCAAGTTTGTAAATGTCTGCAATTAGAGTCCGCTTGCAAGCATCACTTCATGACTGAGCCGGTCATGAGTTCAAGCGTCCTCAGATATAACAAGGCGTGCTCGCTGCATGATTGATCGCACAGGAATTTACTAGGTAGATAATAGTACAACACAGGTTTTTCCTCACACTCCTAACAAAAGTTCATATAATTAACTTAAAAATCGCAAACTGAGTTGTTTTCCTAGTTCTCATTAAATTTCAGCTTTTCTGGCCCAGTGGTTCTTGAGAAGATTTTTAAATGCCACCACCACTATTTTTGCATTTTCCTGATTATCTCCCCTTTGAAGGGGGCCCGGTCCATCATTTGAACAAACTTGAATCCCCTTCACCCAAGGATGATTTGTACCAAGTTTGGTTGAATTTGGCTTAGTGGTTCTGGAGAAGATGTCGAAAATGTGAAAAGTTTACAACGCTGATGACAACGGACAAATTTTGATCAGAAAAGCTCACTTGAGCCTTTGGCTCAGGTGAGCTAAAAAGGGGGCCGGGGGGTTGACTTCCCAATATTGTCTAACAATTCTTGCAAGTATTTAATTTTTTTAATCCAAGGCTCTAAAAATTTGTACATGTAATAGTGAGTGAAGATGACAAAGGTTAATCTTTGGGTTCAATTTTTATCTTCTACTACAATTCACAACAGTGAGTCAGGCACTGATTTTAGAGGGGGAGGGGGGGCATATCCAAAAATCTACATGTTTGTAAAATTAAACAACTATACATGTACTAATAAAAGTGAACAAACTCATCGTTGCTAGGTGCCTGATAATTATTTTTGTGTACATTTCAGTAATTGCAGTGCAACTTCAACTGAAGAACTGTAATTTGATTTACACAAAATTTAATTTTTAAAGGAATGAATAACATGAGGAAAAAAAATCAACAGTTACAGTCCCTGAAACGTTCTACTTTACAATTTTTCCGTGCGGTCATCGTGCGTTCTGTGTGCGCTCACCATGCGTTCAGCATGCGGTCACCATGCGTTCAGACATTTTTCATTCATTGTTCAGCGTGCGGTCACCGTTCGTTCTGCGTGCGTTCACCGTGCGTGTGGTGAAGTAGAACATTTCAGGGACTGTATATATAAATACTATAAATACCAATTTGAAATGATTAACTTATTCTGTTTATTGGCACCTGATGTACATTTTAGCAACAAGTAGGTTAATTTGTCCAATGTAAATTGATAAGTTATTTTAAAAATATTAAAGTATGCTATATTGGTTGCACTTGCGATTTCAGGCAGATCTAGTGGTGTTTAATATATAGGTTGCAGAAAAATTTGATAAAAAAAATAGCAATAGCGTAGAATTGCGATATACTAAAGACACCCTGATTTTGATTACTAAGCCGAGGACTAGTTAATATCTATATAGATACCCGTTTACAATTTGTTACATCATGCCTAGATACATTGCGTGCGAGAAATCACATAAGGGACGCATATAATTGTGACAGTCGATCATTTACTGAAATATCGTTGTTCATGCAGTTATACTTTTTTAAGTCATTACACTCAATTCATAGAAATATCCATTAACAGTCAATTAATTACGATCAGAAATAGTAAATCTTCTCTCTATTCCCTGTATGACATCATCATTGGAGGATCGCAACGTACTGCGCACCCAGGCACCCTCTATAATAAATCAGGAGGAAATAACTCTCACAGCAGCCCATATTCTGTTTCTTATTTGAGATTCTTTTATGAGATTTTTGAGATTTGGAGACTGTTCTAATATTGGAAAGAATCTAGCGGTTCCAAAAATATTGTGGTTGCTTGGATTATGAGTAATTACAAACAGAATATCGTTATTTACATTGTTTTCTTCATGACGGGAGTTTCGTAAGGTAGATATTGGTATGCTCTGTGCTTTTGTAATTCCGTCATTGATGAGGTTTTCTGGATAATGTTGTAGTTTAAGGCATTCTTTCAATTCCTCCAATCTTTTTGACAAATCAAAATCAAATCAAATAATATTTATTTAAAGTCGGGTATACAATACAAATAACATTTAACTCTAAACTAAAGAGCTATATTTATCGACTAATCGTAAAATTGAATCATTCCTTATTATTGCACATATCCGTCTGGCCATGTTGTATGGAATGTTATGTTTTGTACAAAATTTAAACGACATCATGACATAATAATAAACATATTCTAACTTTAGCAGAAAGCAATCTTCATTTGTCATTTTTTTTTTTTATTTGACCTTGCAGTCTTCCTAAACCAGCTAACAAGTAAGAATAAATAAAATTCACTAACTTTTAACATTATCTTTCCTCCTCTTCCACTTCTCGTCTGCAGATTCAATTACAGTACTTGTTGTGTGAGGATTTGCGTTCTGAACACCATCTTTCCCATCATCAGCATGTAAAACATGCCGCATGGGCGGCGCCATATTGTTTACAATGCCAAGGCCAACCTTAAATTCTCAATATCTAGAAACCGAAAAATAATAATGTAGGCCTAATGAAATATAGATATCAAAGTCAAAATCTAAAAAATCATGAACATTGATAAATTATTTTTTTACTGTAGGCCTTATACTATTTATTCGCGCATGCGCAAATAAATTTATTATCAACAAACAAGAACAGTTTCCTGTGGAAATTGATCATGTCGAAATAGCCGCCGTGTAGCCAAGTAATGTACATATTTTGGTTTTCTGTTTTTGTAGAAACACAGACTTTGCAATGACAAGGTGTCCGATAAAAGTTCAGCGTGGGATATGGATACGTCTCCACTCCCAGTGAAGGAAGGCTCCTATGTTGCCGTGGCCACAGACAGGGTCTCGGAGTATTCTGACACAAGTTCTACAAAGAAAATGCCGAAAAAGATGATTCGAAAGTGGGAAGTGTTCCCCGGGAAAAACAAATTCTGTTGTGATGGTCGGATAATGATGGCAAGGAATACTGGAATATTCTACTTCACATGTATCTTGATCGTTGTTACATGTGGCTTATTTTTTGGATTCGAGTGAGTGCCTGGGTGTTGTGTGAAAATATATATCATAGTTAGATATGTTTAGTGTCTTAGGCTGTACTAGTCTATATATATATATATATATATATATATATATAATATGAGTGAGATTAAACTTGCTTGGTAGTAGCACCATTGTCAATTTCTAACAAGTTCCAATGACATGCATGGGTCAAGCCTAGGCATTATCTAGAGCTGTCAGATAGAAAGGGTACATAGAATCACCGAAATTACTAGCTAATCATGGAAATTTCCAAAAAGGTGACCGAAATTACCAATAAATTGACCAAAATTACCTCACTGTATGTCAATTCATCTTCTATGTCATCAAGGGCCAATGCTAAAAAAGTAAAAAGCAGGTATATTTTCCACAATTTTTGCTTTAGAATTCCCAAATCATGACAATAAATCAAAATGGGATACATTATTAATCATAAATCTCCTTCCCAGGTCCTTAAATTTCAAATTTAGCTAAAAATGATATTATTTTTGCCTCGGCTTACAAGTAAGATAAGCTTTAACCAAATTGAAAGTCCAATTACACATTAATTAATGGAATGGATTGGTTCTCTCTATACTTTAAAATATCTATTAAAAATGTTTTTCCCAATTTCAAGCAAATGTCGCTAATTTTTCCTAACTGGAAAGGCCCTGGCCCCTGATATTAAAATCTAACAAAAAAATCTCTGTCTATAGTCACACATAAAATTTCATGATTAGTAACGGATTGAAGAACTTGTAGACATAAAAAACGGAAATTGTGAAGCATAAATCAGAGTTATAAGTTATTTCCCTTTTAGTGAACTCGCGGAGTGAGCGACCTATTATTAGCATGTATATGTACCCTAAATGGAGATCTAGACTGGTAAATCAGAACAAATACTTTATACATGATCTGTATGAGTAAATATCGACATCTAAATGCATCTGTGGCTTCATGCTATTTATAAGCCGCTCACTCTGCGAGTTTGCTAAAAGGGCCAGGGGCTGACAAATCCCATTGCCCGACGCCAAGGGCATGTGTTTTTTCTGGCATCTAGGGCAAGTGAATTTTTAATAACCACTTGCTCGTGTGCAAGTAACTTGAAAAAAATAAAACATGTCGTACATTCGGACTGAAATCAGAGGTATATCATCGTACAAGTTGTCTTTCGTATTAAGCAATATATATTATATATTGTCATACTGCAAATTAGATGTCTAGGAAGTTGATGGTTCATTTGTCGTTTATTATGGAGACCATATTTACCTGCTTTGAGACAGGGTAATATAGTCCATGTGATCTAACTGATGACGAAAACGTTGAGTAAACGAAGGTCCGCCATTTTGGACTCGCTTTGAAATCAATTCTTATGTAGTGCTGAAGCATCACACTGTTTGATAAAGATGTATTAAATGGCAGATGAACATAAGCTTGAAAACAGTTGCGCAAATGGCAAGCAAAGACGATAGCAGATATACTCATGAAAACAAAAAAAACTTAAAAAGTTCATGATGTTATGAATTTTGCTTTCTAACAACGTCATAATAACATTTCGATCTTTGTCTGTGGACGTGTACAACTTGACATACAAAAGGTTCAGATCGGTGATCTTGTGACGTTACATGTCGCAGCTCAAACATTTGTAAAGCAGATAGGGAGACCATGTGCAAACTTTTTATAAATTGATTTGAAGTTATGACAAAATTGTTATTTACAGCTCCAGACAGGAATCATGGGGTGATAAAATTAAGTTGTCTGTGTTCATATTCCCTCGCCTTCGCTCCGGAAATATGAAACCACAGACAACTTTTATCAGCCGATATTTTACCTGCCTGAAAGCTGTAATAACATTAGTATCATTATATACCATATCATATAACCATACAGCATAATATCATTTATATCATATCATCCAATCGTATATCATACATATCATAAATATTGTATAATATCATATCGTATTGTACAATTCATATCATATGCCACATAATATACCATATGCGTATATTTATCATATCATATAATATCAACCATATAATATCATACCATATCAAAAATTATCAAACCTTATTGTATTTAAATTCATATGATATCGTATAATATATTCAATTTAAACAAACATTGAATGCTTTCCATGGTCATTGACAGACTGAACACCTACATTTTAATGACACCACCCCTAGTTTTGCATCTTTTGGGATTAGTCTCCCCTTTGAAGAGGACCAAGTCCTTCATTTGAACAAAACTTGAATCCCTTTATCCAAAGATGATTTGTACCAAATTTTGGTTGAATTTGGCCCGGTAGGGCTCTTGCTAGATGAGAAGTTTGAAAATAGTTGAAAATTGTAACGACAGGACAGACGGGACAACCCGATTCCAGTATACCACCCCTACCCGGTATAATTGACATATCATTAAAGGAATTGTAAATTAATTGAAATTGATAGTCTATGATATATGTGGTTTATTTTTCTTTGCCTTTAATAGTTAAAACATCATGCCAGAGGGGGGGGGGGGGGGGGGGGGGGGGGGGGGGGGGTTCCTTAATGGTCATAAGGAGACCCTGAAAATTACTGGTTTATATTGAAATTTGTTCATTCATAATCCCTGTTACAATATTTGCAAAAAATATGAGTTTTATTGCAAGTTGTTAACAAGTAAAATTCTATTATTGCATATTACATGACCAAACAACACATCAGCCGAGAGTGCTATCATATATTGATCTAAATCAATTTTACTAAGATATTCCTTTTTTCATCACACTTAATCTTTAGTACAGTGTTCAAGTTTCCACTCTCATTTTTCCTTTTTTTACCTGTGCACACAGTCAAGACTCAAAATACACCAGGGCTAATGCAGCACTAGAAGCTATAATAACATATCACATTGTTGTTCGGAGCATTTTTTAATCAAGCATCTACATTTGTAGTATATTCTATTCTAATGGCATCTTTTAAAAGTGTATTTATAATTTACTAAACATGCTGCAATTTTATTCGACTCATTAATACCATACTTATTAAAAGTTCATTCCAAAACTTAGCATCGGTAAGTCTTCCCAGGGAAGACATGTGTGCACACCTGCCTACTCTAATTCCATTTTGCCAACAAACATTACTTCATCATTTTAAAGTAATCATTCATTGGCAAAAAGAATATATAATTATAGTTTTTGTCCAGAATTCAGTTCTGTTCAAGCTTTACCCACAGACATGCACAATGCATACTCCTAACAGATCGACATAGAATGAAAGATGAGATATTGTTATGAGATGCCATTGTTGAGTCGTTTTTGAGATTCTATCTGAAATAATAGACAAATGTTTATTTCCAAAAAAATAAAGTGCGTCAAAACAGGAAGTTGACATGCGGCAGATTGGAAAACTCGCTTACACATAAGTTGTCCATACTGATACTCATGTGCCAAAACTATCAGGAAAGCTAGGCCTGTGTCGGTTCCTCGAGAAAAATGTTTATGACAAGAAGACATATTGTCCATTGTAAAAATATTCAAAGTTCGTCAAAACAGGAAGTTGACATTGCGCAGATTGGGAAACATGCGTAACACGATAAGGTTGATCATACTGAGCTCTAGCTGCCAAATATTCAGGAAGCTGGCCTGGTGGGTCCTTGAGAGAAAATGACTGACAGACAAATTTTGTCATTGTTAAAAATATTCTAAGTTGCGTCAAACAAGAAGTTGGTTGGTCAGATTCGAAACTGCGTTAACGATTACAGTTGTCCACTACTGCATGCTCTGCTGCCAAATATCAGGAAGCGGCCTTTGTGGTTTCTGAGAAAATGTGACAGAAAAATTTGTTGACGGCCACGACGCAGGACGACTAAAGTGATCCCTATTATGTCGCCTTCCACTAACGCGGCAGGCGACACAAAAGCAATTCAATGTGCCAATTTGTCATTCGATATTGCCATTCAAGTTCATTCCTGGCTGCTCTATTTAGGGTAAATAGATGTTGCCGTACACAACAGAATATGTCTTGTCGCCTAGGAGGGAAACATTCACACAATGTGCTTGAATTTGGAGTGCATTGATGAGGATTGATTCTAAAAGCATTTGTTTAAGGTTAGTGAAGGGAAGAGTAGTTGGGAAATGTTTACCACGGATCTTTTTGAATAGCATTTCATATTGGCCCGATAAAGGATAAATGAATCACGAGCTTGCAGGACTCTCCGTGCGATGCAAATAAACCCGAACTATAGCGTTTTTATGCCACAAGGTGACGAACATAGTTTTCATAGGTGGATTACGCTCTCTGGGCTCTGTCAACAATATTCCTTTTTCCGAGATGCATAGCAATTCCTTGCAAACCTAGCATCGGTTGTTGTTCAGTCACCTATCAGATCACATATACAAAGGTACTATTCCAGTAAAGAAATTGACACCTACCAAATCTGCTCTCTATATCCATGCAGGCCTCGTCTGGGAGACAGCCTCTGGGTATCACCCAGGATCACTAAACTTGTTCTTGCGAACAGAAGGTTGACATGACAAAAATCACACGCCAACCCAGGAGCGGCAGATTTCCGCAAAAAGCTGGAAATAGCTAGAACAGGTATACACATTTTATCGCCAAGTAAGGCACTGAAAAAAAAAAATTAAAAAGTTTTTCATAACGGAGTCACTATAAAATGTACAGGAGTCAGATTTTCTTCAATCAAGTATAATTTCCTCTACAGTTTGCAATTTTCGCGCTAAAATTCATTATTGCATCACTTGGTTTAGATTGCTAGGTTTATCGACTACACAAATCACATAAATGTACTTACAAAATGAGAACCAAGCAAACTGACTCTCGATCTGAATACACCCACCCCGCCAGCCAAAGTTGACTGTAATTAACTTGCAATCTCTTTTGACAAAACAGAAAAAAGACTACACATGTCTGTTTGGAAACCAACGAACAGAAATCATAAAAGTGTCTAGAACCACAGTCTTTGATTGAGTCTGTCAAACCAATCCATTGTCCAAACTCACCTAAATTCTGACTGTTGATCACCATCCAAAATTTTTTAACCTAAACAATAATTTTCAACAACTTTTCAGTAATTTAACAATAGTGATATGATTCTTTCAATCAACTATGGGACCCACCTGCCATTGCTTTTTCTAACATATGAAGACCCAATTACGCCTTTATATTATATTGGAGACCACTCTTGAACCTTCTCATACTGCAAAGCTAGTGTTGTCCACTAAGACAGCCACATCTGAGACCAAGTTTTCGCAAAGATTAAGAATCACCTCGACACGTAGTTTATCAGTCCAAAAAGCAATAAATTCTATAACGCGAACTCAATAATGAATATGACATTAAAAATTGCTTCCAGCTGGCTAAAAAGAATTTTAATTTGAAATCACACGAGAAGTAGTGTTTCAAAACATAAGATTCATTATCATAGTACTTCAGAAATATTCTCAACCCCACTCGAAGAGTTTTCAAGATTCCGAAACAATACCCTGGCAATCGTTTATGTGATCAATTGACCTCTACCCAACATAAGAAGATTTAGGACTGTCATATGATAGTGTGAAAGGAAACTATAAACACGCCAGACAGAGTTTCAATTTATGATCCAGGGAAAGATCCCCGCCAACCAGGGACCTATCCAGAATCACGTCAGTACACATTACCATTGAAGAACGACGACCGAATTAGTTAGTCTGGTTTAGTACTAGTAGCATACTTACCCACTACCCCAAATGACAAATTTCATACTGTAGAACGTACTGTACGCGGTATTTAATTCATGTTGGATTAAATTCGTTATTTTTTGTGTCTGGAAGAAAACACAAAAATTTATATCCAACACAAATTATATTTTCAGAAAATCTTTATCTCAGTTTTAGAACATGTGTCTTGTTATATGTATTGGTATTCCATTGTCTAGATAACATATTTCGCCATTACTGTAATAGATTTGTAGTACCCGGCGCTTGTTGTATTAAGAATGATTACTGTTAAACTGGACGATTCATATTTAGACACAAACGGTAATTTTTTTGATTGATGATTTTATTCAGAAGAACTTCTAGAATAAAACCAAAAATTGTGAAGCACAATTAAATCAGAGTTATTTCCCTTTTAATCAGGGGCTGACAAATAGATTTTTAGAGCACTTGACCATGGGCAAAGTGCATGACCAAAATTCACTTGCCCTGCCTGTAATTTTACTGCCCTACCTTTAAACAAACTTACGAAAATAAAACTAAAAAAAAAAGAGTTTGTGACATTCATTTATTTTTTGCTGCCCTTACTTTAGAACTCCTGTGAACTCAACTAACTAGTTTCATGAAATTTAAGTGCTTTAAGGAAATGATTGCGTGGTATCACGTGGTTTATTGCTTTAGTACGGGGAAAATTATGACATCACAATTAAAATCATGACGTCACAATTGAATTTACAAGTTACATTTTACTATAGGAATTGAAATGAAAGTTGGCAAATATAATCCTGCGTTTGTTTTTATTTGAAATCATTATAAAACAATTGATTTATTTGCTGAACTCGCGTTCTCTTCTCTCTCTCATAACTTGCATGTATAGTTCATGAGATGTTAGGTAAATCCACGATTGTAAAAGAAAAATCAATAGATTAAAAGTTTCAAAAACTGTACCTTAAAAAATGAATAAAAATAACAAAACCAATAAAAATCAATACAGAAAACAACTTTTGTCCAACGGAATGCAGGGCCTTTTCGCTAACTTTCCGAGCAAGGTATTAATTAAATGTTGACCGAGAAACGGACAGGACAAAGACCATCTAGATGTATGCCCTTGCACATGTTAAATAACATATATGTCTTGACCATTTGAAGTTTACATTTGAATGAAAAGAAAAATCATCTACCAAAGTTGACGGCGCTGGCATTTTGCACCGGGGAGGGGGGTAATGATAAAGTGTCCATAGTAACATTATGAACCTGACTATCCAAACCGATACTTTTATCAATTAATACCGCTAACATAAGCTATATTATATGTAAAAACATAAAAGAAATTCAATGGTCAATTACTTCTCCAGGGCTGAAAACGTGTCTTCATTTATCAAAAAATTGCTTTTCGAAATATCCAAACTGCTAAAAAGCAGTCGTATTTACTCTTTCATTTGAAAATAAATTGAGGTTTTGATAAAAATTATACATTATCTAGACCTTTGTCTTTAATCCTATATAAGATATGAAACACTCTAGCCTTTAATTTTATTCAAATCTTAAACACCTTATAAAATATCATATGATTAAATTATTTCAAAAAGATGAAATGAGGGGTTGCTATGGCAACTGTAGCGTCACAATGACCCTGAAAATCATACCTCATACTTTCATAATACGTTACAGACACTTTCAACTTACAAAATATGTAAAATAAAAAAAATTCAAAGGGCCATTAATTTTTCAATACCCACAGCAATCACTTCCTTAAGTTATTTGCGCTTTGAAATTTCTTTAAAGTCAGCCTTCTGCTGCCAATTAGTTGAACCTGCTCTATATAAATTAGTATTGGTAAGGAAATCTTTTAACGACAGATTAAACTGGTTCACATAGCTGCTAGTTTACATAACGA
>CAJDSM010018232.1:0-12001 GCA_903981925.1 Ostrea lurida
TGCTACCCCAAGTGTTACACCAACTCCATCTAGTACTCCCGGTGTCACACCAAGCGTTACGCCAACGCCATCTGCTACACCAAGTGCCACACCATCCGCTACACCAAGTGTTACACCATCTGCTACTCCAACTGCTACCCCAACTGTTACACCAACTCCATCTAGTACTCCCGGTGTCACACCAAGCGTTACGCCAACGCCATCTGCTACACCAAGTGCCACACCGTCTGTTACACCAAGTGGTACACCCAGCGTTACACCTACACCTTCAGTAACACCTAGTGTGACTCCATCTGCAACACCAAGTGTCACTCCAAGCGTCACACCAACTCCATCTGTAACACCAAGTGTCACTCCATCAGGTACACTTTGTTCTTTGCTCTTTCCTAACATTGCACTCACTTGACCAGTAAAGGTATATGTTGTATATTGATTGTTTGAGATTGCATTTGAAGGTAAATTGGATTATGATAAGCTCTGAAATGATTTGGATTAGTTGCTTCTGATTGTTATTATAATTAAGAGACATTTATAGGGGTATCAAGAATCTTTTTTTTTTTAAATGCATCCCTTAATATTTAAACTTTATAGAAGAAAAACGTAATATCCTTTGACAATGGACTTGGGGATTGTTCAAATATATATGTGCGGTAATTTTAAGATATTTGACTCGAGTTTCAGTTATAATTTGGAATTAATGACAATCTAAAGGTAAATATAATCGATAGCCTAAATTGGAATGCAAATTGCCTATTTGTGAGAACTGGTTAAATTTTCCATCGTGGGGCCATTGGTCATATACCTTGATTAAAAGCATTGCATCACCTAGAAACATGCTCGAACTGTTTTCGTCAGTTGGCAGTTTATTTTTGGTAGTTATCAATTTTGGCTTTTTTTATATTTTCGAAGAACCGGCACTGTTCATAAATGTTGTTTGTAATGTTGACTTTGGTGAGAAAAAGTTAACACATCTTTACAAAATCTTCCTCTTATTGTATAGTTATGAAATCAGCCAAGGCATTTCAGTCGGATAAATTAAACACATTATGTGAGAAGTAAAGAGTGATTGTGAAATTTGACGAATATGCCTAATTATCAATCATGCATCTAATAAAATCTTGGAGTGAAAATATTCTCTTAACAGTTCGACATAGTTGTTTGTGGTTGTATCCATTACAAAAGTAGCACATTTTTATTCTGTAAAGCTTTGTATCCGACAATTTGATGTAAGCAATTTTGTAGCAATGTTTTGAAATTTGTTTAGGTGGGAAGGCCTGATTCGCTCTTAATTCACTGTCCACTATTTCTGACTGAATTTGGTTTAGATTATTTAATATATTCACAGCATCAAGTTGTGTAAGCGGGAAGAATTAATCATTTATTGAAATGTGTTTTTGTTCATACTCTACACAATCTCTCTTTATTTAATATGATATATCAATATAATCGATAATTTTATTCGAATACTTGACAACTGGGTAAATGGTTCATCGTGACGTCATTGGTCATATACGTTGCTTAGAGGAATTGCATGACCTAAAAACTCAAGGCATACTAGAAGTAAAGAGTACTTGTGAAATTGAACAAATATTTTTCATTATCAACCATGCGTATATTAAAATAATTGGAGTAAAAACAAGGGCATTTTTTAAAATAAACTATTCTCTAAGCAGTAACATACATCGATTAAAGCGAAATGTATATTCTCTCTTTAAACCTTTGCATTCGAAAATTTGATGTATGTGATTTTGTGGCAATATTTTAAATTCATTGCCTGATGTTGCAAAGGAATCGGCTCTTAATTCAATATCATCTGTACCTGAATGAATATGATGTGGATTATTCAATATATTCACATCAGCAAATCATATGTAAAGGTTTGTGTTTCTGCCCATGTGTCTCTTTCTTGTTTACTTAAAAAAAAGAAAATATCAAGCATCAGTATGTCTCCTATTCAAAATACGTTCATGATATATACATAACTTCTTCAATACATAGGCACACCAAGTATCACTCCAACACCATCTGTTACACCAAGTGTGACACCTTCTGCTACACCCAGCGTGACTCCATCTGTTACACCAAGTGTCACACCATCTGTTACTCCAAGTGCAACTCCATCTGCCACTCCTAGTGTCACACCAAGCGTTACACCAACGCCATCTACTACACCCAGTATTACACCATCGGTTACACCAAGTGCTACACCCAGCGTGACACCATCTGCTACACCAAGTGCCACACCATCAGGCACCCCAAGTAGTACACCATCAGGTACTCCAAGTGGTACCCCAACTTTATCAACCACTCCAAGGTCAACAACAGGTCAGATATATTTAATTTATGAATACGTTTTGGTTGTTTTACGTTTTCCCTGAACTATCTCCATATGATTCTCTCAAATTTCAATCCAGATAAAACAACGAAAAACATTACCATTATTACGTTTGTACTTTTGATTTCTTAGAATTAATTAAGCTGCTCTGTGTGATATTTTGATTGATTTATATATTTGTTTTCTCATTACAGCAAATCCTTGTCTTGAAATAAACGGACTGCTTGATTCTGCCATTATTCCTAGCGACCATATAACATTGAGTGAACCATCCCTTCAGCCGGATGTAGACAAGCTTAGAAATGAGTCGCTTATTGTACCAGCTGCAATTTCAACATTAACAATAACAATTGATTTGCCTGGTGACACCGAGTTGGGTTCCATTGATTTGGGATCACCATCAAATATAAAAAGATTTGAGGTGTCTCTGAAAAAATCAACAGAAATCACACCCACTCTCTACCAGGTACTGTATATGATTTTTCCGAAAGTTCCAATTCAGTTCTCCATACTGAACATTCTTTGTCGTTTGTCAATCACCAGATGTTGAATACATCTGGAATCTTTTTTAAGAATTACCTTTAGCCAGCAACAGTTTCTGGATTTAAGGAAATATAAATGGAATTAAATTTTTAATGACAAGGAGGTGTGGTAAATGAATTTTGGCCTTCTGAAAACTTTATAGAGAACTGATAAATAAATTTATCGACAGGGGATGCCTACTCTCCTTAGGCACCTGATTCTGGTAAATCCAGTCATTGCCCAACACTTAATTGCATTCTGTTGTAAGATTTGTGATATTTATCATCGTTAAATATATCCACCTTTATCATTTAAAGTCATTTTTAGTAGAGCATTACAATTAGAATTTCCACAATTATAGCAGACGCAAACGAATATGAAATTTGTTTATTGTGGAGAGGATATACATCGTTGCATTTATATTTTATGGAGAAGCAACATTTGAATTTAATAGCTGATATTGAAACACTAGCATAATCTTCTAGAAGCATTAATGTTCTATCAACATGTTTTTGTAAAAGTAAAATAGTAGGTTCGGAAGGTTATCAGATATATATCGTCAATCACATGTTCATTTGGTGGACTATTTTATTTTGTTAATTGACAATGCTCTAGGTACAGATGTTGAGCATAAATAATGTTTCCCTATTTGGCATATGTTGCAATCAAAAATGATATTTCGGACGAGTTAAGGTATTTGGTGTATTTTTTAAAATATATTATTTTTGCCTTGTAGATATGATATTGGTTTATTCTTGTTTTCAGGAAGTAACAGACTCGAACACGTTGGCTTTCCCGTCGTCGACAATGGCAGATCAGGTGGTTATTACCCTCCTGGAAAAGATTGATATTACCCAAGGCTATGTGGTGTCGCTTGATCTACGTGCATGTTACGAAACTGGTAAGGATGTGATATACTTCATAAATTTACACTTCAAATGATATTTAGATAATAACATTAAAGCAAAGTAACGATGGTTTTAAGATATATCAGTATCAAAGCATGTAAAAATTTCAACATGCAAACACACGCATACCTTCAAAATAATCATTGTGTATGACAACTTTATAACAATTCAACTTTATGACAAAGGCTTCTCCATCGTTAAATTTCCATGTTTATGTGGCTTTTTTCCATAGTCACCGGTATATATTTTTTATGTCTCTCTATTCATTGGATACGCAAGAGTTTGTTCTACATATGATCAGTTTTTGAATCGTGGCAGGCTACATACAAATAAGTTGTTGTTGCAGAGTTTCAACAATCACCTTTAAAGGCAACATTTCGCAAATTCTATGGTCGTAAAAACGATTTAGTTTGCCAGTATTGCCTGTCATTGGGTCAAATGCTGTCGAATATGTCTCATGGCAATTGTTTTTCATACACTGACCTGACTACAGATTACTCCGTTTACCTGATCAAGACAGTGGGCTCACGACTGGTGTGACGGGTCAACAGGGGATGCTTACCCCTCTTAGGCACCTGATCTCATTTCTGTGTGTCCAGGGGTCCGTGTTTGCGCAATTCATGTTTCGTTATCTATTTAGGACTTATGAGATTGATCAGTGTTCGTTATATTTGTCTATAACGATGATAGTTTTAGAATGTATCAGTATCAAAACATGTAAAATTGTCAACACACAAATACGTGCGTACACACCATTCAAGTAATGATTGCGTGTGCTGTTCATACTAATATATAAACTAATATATATTATCTAGTACAAAGAATAAAAATGGGGAAAATATGAAAAGTGTACAGGTAATACATTGATTAATGAAAACTCATACTCAAGTGACTGTTAAAACCAATGAGTTTTTTCTAGTAAAGAGTTTGTAGAAAGGAGAAACCAACACACTTACTGATGTCTCACTAAAAACTAATTTGACATTCTGAAGAAAGCATTATACGTTGGTTCAATCAAAATATCAATTTCCTTGCATAGGAACAACTAGTGTTAAACCACAAACTTCACCACCTACAACTGCCGCAACTACTCCAAGCGGAAGTACCACTCCGACAGCGCCATCTACTCCGGCAACAAAGGTCACTACCCCAACCATAACAACGCCCTCTACAGGTCAGTTTACTGTTATAGGAATTGTTTTCCTGTTGATAAATATTAATGAGCTTCTTGACTTAAGTTTTCAGCTATTTGTTAATTACCCTATTGATATTAGCATGAAATTGTGTAATCAGTTTATATAGCACGGTGGACTAGTGGTGTGTTCTATTATCAATTATTTGTAACATTTGGAAATAATATTGCAAGGCCTTCTTCTTGTAAATATTAATTTATAATGTATTTACTAAAATTTGAACTCGCACTAGTAAAATGAATCTATCTCAGAATTTGATGGGTTTTTTTTAAGTTATTAACTTACCCTTTTGTTATTTATTCTTGTTTCAATGCCATCGTTATCGATGTAGATACATAACATTTCGATTATAGAACTAGATATCATAAAATTCTACACAAAGAGCTAATTCTCTCAAGTGCAATTTAAGAGGTTGAGAGTAGATGGAAATCAACAAACTGCTTTGAAACTTCATAACACTTTCTGTATAGTAGTGACTGATATATGCCCACAATGTCATATCAAGGTATGGAAAACTGCATGTTTCAATACCCTTAACTCTGAAGATTGATACTTGACAAGTATATGTACTTCTCAATGCAATCGTATATATGTTTCCACCACCAAAGGCAGCATTTCAAAAATGTTACGGTCGTTATAACAAGTTGTAGATTTACCAATAAGACCTACCATTGACTCAAATGCTGTCTGATGTGTTTCATAGCCAATGTTAAGCCGTTTTTTACACACTGATTGACTACGGATTGTTCCGTTTACCCTGATCAAGACTATGGCTCACGGCGGGTGTGACCGGTCGACAGGGGATGCTCACCCTTTTAGGCACCTGATCCCATCTCTGGTGTGTCCAGGGGTCCGTGATTGCCCAACTCTGTTTTGTATTCTATTTAGGATTTACGAGATTGATTCACTGTTGTTATCTCTGGCTTTAATGTAAATTTAAAAACAAGACTCCAAAGATCTGGTGACAGTGTATTGGAGAGAAAGAGGGAGCAGAATGGAAAAGACGATTCCAGCTTCTAATGCATCAACCAGAAAAGACTTAGAGCGCATAGCTTTATTATGTTTTGAATTTTTGATTTCAATATCTATATTTAGAATAATTATACTAGACTTATGGCGCGACACAGTGTTTACTTATTGTATAATGTCAACATCAACCCATATTTGTTGATGTAAAGTGGCTAAACAGGACAAAATCGACAAAACTGAAAATACTTGTAATAACAAATGTCTACGAATAATTTTAATTCGTTTTCTTAAATATAGCACTTGAAAATGGAAATTTTGATCGTAGCATTCCATTACAGTCATTGTGTATTTTATGTTAGATTTAAGCATTTAATTCCACAAATAGTGGTCAAATGACAAAATATTGATCAGTTCGGAGTTGTTAATGTAGTAAGAACCCAATATATTGTTGCAATTAAACAAGCTTATAACAAATAGCTATAGAAAATATTGCTACTACTGTATACAGAATTTATATTGAATTGTTCAATGCTTCAGCGCAATGAATATTTCCGAAGTGATGCGTGACTTGCCTTAATTTTTTGCCTAATTTCATTTTACTTATTTACATATATTACAAATATTGCAGTATCAACGACACCAAGCATAACAATCCCAACCCAATCAACACCTTCTGTTACTGTTACTCCAAGTGTTACACCCAGCGTGACTCCATCTGTTACACCAAGTGCCACACCATCTGCAACACCAAGTGCCACACCATCTGTTACTCCCAGCGTTACACCTACACCATCAGTTACCCCTAGCATGACCCCATCTGGTACACTTAGTTCAACGGCACTCATTACATGATGCTGTTATGATTAAATACACGCATGCGATTCATTGTATAGTGTATAGTATATAGTATATTTCTCCACCAATATATTTGAATTATCGATAATAATAATTCGGTGATTACACTTTTTGATTATAGGGAGGGAGTCACAAATTGGAGAAGTTACTTCTTAGAATATATCAAACCACCGTTTCCTTCAGAAAACTCACAAGGCCGATAGATTATGCCCCTTTTAATTATTTCCATCGTAATGCAACAATTTATTTATTTCATTAGTCTCGAAATTTTGATTTTCAAAGTTAAAAGATTCATCTCAAATTCTTTATTTACTGATTACTCAGTTTATCCGATCAAGATACATGGTTCACAGCGATGTGACTGGTCAACATTAGATTTTCACTCCTCATATTTCCATCCTTCCTTCCTTGCTTTACTATGAATTTAGTATTCATTGTGACGTTGATCAGATTTATCACTATTCATTTATTCCTCTCCATTATAAACTTCGAATGAGATGATAGAGTGAAGGAAATTTTGAATGTTACACACATTTGTACATACTCCTAAACCTATTATTTCTAACTTACAAAAAGATGCAATTTTGAATATCCAACTGTTTGTACATTAATAGGCACCCCAAGTGTCACTCCAAACACCACGGGACCCAAGTGCCACACCTTCAGCTACTCCAAGTGTACACCCTCAGTTACCCCAAGTGTTACACCTAGTTGTGACTCCATCTGTTACACAAGTGTTACCCCAAGCGTACACCAACACATCTGTCACACCCCAGCGTGACTCCATCCGAACCCCAAGCGCCACACCAAGCGTAACACCAACGCCATCTGCTACACCAAGTGTTACACCATCGGATACTCCAAGTGTTACACCAAGCGTACACCAAGTGCCACACCATCTGTTACTCCAAGTGTTTACACCTAGCGTTAAACTCCATCTGTTACACCAAGTGCTACACCCAGCGTTACACCAACACCATCTGTCACACCCAGCGTGACTCCATCCGGAACTCCAAGTGCCACACCAACGAACACCAACACCATCTGCCTACACCAAGTGCTACACCCTCAGAACTCCAAGTGTCACTCCTTCAGTACTCCAAGTGTCACACCAAGCGTGACGCCCATCTGCTACTCCTAGTGTTACACCATCTGCTACACCAAGTGCCACACCCTCAGTAACTCCAAGTTTCACCACAAGCGCACACCGTCAGGTACATTAGTTCAGCGCCCCCTCGTGCTATTGAATATATATGTTGGAGTATGCATGATTATGTTTTACGGCAGTTTCCTAGATTTCTTTTGTGCAGCGTTCTTTTCAAAATGTAGTGAATTTTTCGAGGTTTTGAAAAGTTGTTGAATAGAGAAAAGCTGAGTCTCCCAAATGTGTTTTGGAGGAGAGCATTTGTACGGCCAATTGTGTTCAGGTTGTTAGCTTTGACTCGACCTGGCCCACAAAAATCTGATGAAATTGAGTTATTATAATTGAGAAAGGGTTTGAGCGCCTTGAACATTCATGCGAAAATTATTTAAAGTTGGCTTGGAATCCTAAAAATCCAACATTCTTATACCCTGTCTTCTGGTGTCAGTTCATTCACGTTTACCGTTTACTGTTAATTATGTTAAGAAACATTGAAATAAACCCCCGTCTTCATCACTTTCAAATTCATTTTGACTTTTAAAATTGATAGGAATGTAATGCAAGGATTGACTCTCTTCAGGCTTGTTACTTGTTCGTTATGTTCATTGGTTAGAATTAGACCACTTTCTCAAAAGGATTCTTTCCAATAAGAAATATGTGATTAGAATAAGAAAAAAGACATTTTAAAATAACACCAATGAATGCATATTGGCCTTGTGAATTCTATATTTTACGGATATTTCTTCCTTTCGATAAACTTTAGGCTTTTATATTTCTGTGTATGTACCGTAGACTCTATAGTCGTTGGGTGTCGATTTGAAAACAACCCTTTTCTATATATGTTATCTTCCATCATTAGGCACCCCAAGTGTCACTCCAACACCATCGGCTACACAAGTGCCACACCTTCAGCTACACCAAGTTCACACTCCTCAGTTACCCCAAGTGTTACACCTAGTGTGACTCCATCTGTTACACCAAAGTGCTACACCCAGCGTTACAACCAACACCATCTGTCACACCCAGCGTGACTCCATCCGGAACGCCAAGGCGTAACGCCACACCCATCTGCTACACCAAGTGTACACCACGGTTTACTCCAAGTGTCACCCCAGCTTACACCATCTGCTACACCAAGTGCCACACCATCTGTTACTCCAAGTGTTACACCTAGCGTGACTCCATCGGCGGTATACACCAAGTGCTACACCCAGCGTTACACCAACACCATCTGTCACACCCAGCGTACTCACATCGGGTACCCCAAGTGTCACACCAAGCGTAACACCAACACCATCTGCATACACCAAGTGCTACACCCCAGTATAACTCCAAGTGTCACTCCTTCAGTTACTCCAAGGGTCACACCAAGCTTGACGCCATCTGCTACTCCTATGTATCACCATCTTCGTACACCAAGTGACAACCCTCATAACTCCAAGTTACACACAAGCGCCACACCGGCAGTTACATTAGTTCAGCGCCCCCCTCGTGCTATTGTATATATATGGAGGTATACATTGATTATGTTTATGACATTTCCTAATTTCTTTTGTGCAGCGTTTTTTTCAAGATGTATGAATTTTCAGGTTTTTGAAAAAAGTTGTGAATAGAGAAAATGCTGAGCCCTAAGAATGTGTTTGGAGGAGAGGCATTGTACGGCCAATGTGTTCAGGTTGTTAGCTTTGACTTGACCTGGCCCACAAAATCTGATGAAATTGATAAATAATTGAGAGAAAGGTGAGCCGCTTGAACATTCATCGAAGAAAATATTTAAAGTTGGCTTGGAATCCTAAAATCCAACATTCTGTTTATACCTGTCGCTGGTGTTCAAGTTTCATTCACAGTTTTCCGTTTACTGTTTAATATGCCAAAAAACATTGCAAAGTAAACAACCCTGCTTCTTCAATCACTTCAAATTTATTTTGACTTTTTAAATTTGATAGGAATGTAATGCAAGGATTGACTCTCTTCAGGCTTGTTACTTGTTGTCGTTATGTTCATGGTTAGAATTAGACCACTTTCTCAATTAGGATTCTTTCCAATAAGAAATATGTTGATTAGAGATAAGAAAAAAAGACATTTTAAAATAACCACCATGAATGCATTTGGCCTGTTTGACATTCTATATTTACCGGACATTTCTTCTCCCTTTCCCGGAACCTTTAGGGCCTGGTTAATCTGGACAAGAGACGAAAAGTCGCACATAAAACCACACCGCTATCAGAGAGTCAGAATCAAATCTTGATCAGATCATACCTCCCGGCGAGTAGGGGTGGGCCACAACAGGGGCTCAAAGTATTTGCATAAAATGTTCTTCTCCAGAACCAACTGGGTCAGTTTTAAGGAAAATTCTTTTTAAATTACCACGCCGCCATTCTTAGATAAATGTACCGTCAAATAATTTACTGGATAGAATATTTAAGTACAGTATGATTCTTCTACAAATTTGATGTTTCCATAAAAGAAAACAAAAACTATACACAATCGACAGTCTAGCAGACTTAATAAATTCATCAAACGATTAAAATAATAACATTTTTCTCTGAAATAATCACTTGCCCGATTTGACAAGCGTGTACCAAGTTTCACTTGTCCAAACTGTGTTTTCACTTGTAACGGGCAATAGGACAACGGTTAATGTCGATCCCTGTATATTATCTCATTTGATCTTTGCAAATCATACTTTTTGTGCCAGTGTACATGTATATGTCGTGTGTTTCTCAAAAGAGTTGTTGCCTGATGTCACGGCATCAGGCATAACTTAGGTTTAATATTTGCATGGCTCCGAAAACTGTGCGAACAATACAGGACAATTATATATCAATCTAATATCTATATTTGAAGTTTTGATGCCGTCCATAAGAAAGAAATTATAGCATTTTTATTAGTATTAAAAACAAAGCAACAAGTAAAAAGGATTAACATAAGGGAGTATGTTGCAAAATACGAACAATCTATGATCTTATAAATATGCGGGATGTCAACCGTGACCATGGGACCATCCAGTGAGAAAGGTCGTACATAGTAACTGTGCGCAAAGTCAAGGCATCCAGAAATCGAAGCGTCCATCTTATTATTTAGGTGACTAACCGGTTTCTTTTTCACGCTAAAGTTTATTGTTGAAATTGGAACAACATAATTAGATCTATTGTCAGAGAGAAACAAAGGTTTATGTGGTAATCTACATCGCCGGGGGGGGACTATTTCTTGGTATGTACACAGACGTACTGTACCGATGGAATGGGTGACTATGGGTCACTGTTTTGAAAAGTCAATCGCAATTTTTATCAATCTGTTATATCAATGGGTAGACAATTTGACATGTCATCACATCTTTATCCATGCAGTGGAATTCATACTCTAATAAAATTTGTAATCATGAAATATTATGGCATTTACTTGCATGGACAGCAACTATACATGAAACGGGACACAATACATGTATATGAATCGGTATGGTTTCAAAAATGTTGAATATATTTATGGGAAGTGTTTTGAAAATCTCAGCAGTACATTTGTACCCGAAAATATAGGTTGTCTTGAGACATCCTACGGGGAATCTACATGAGTACGCATTTGGTATCACAGGACCAGCTCTGTCTTGGATAAAGTCTTATCTATCTGGTCGAAGTCAACAAATTGCTGTTGGATCTACATTGTATAAGGAGTCCCTACTTCACTGTGGAGTTCCACAAGGTTCTGTTTAGGGACCTCGTCATATTTATCTTTGTAATAGAGACTACACACTCTGTTTTTGTTGATATATTTACAATGTATATAATGATTGTATATATGTGTATCCAATGAGCTTGTGGCTAATGGAAAATGGCTTTATGAAATGGACATTATCCTTGACGGGATTAACGTTAAGTACTAGTATTGGACGTTCCATATTATACCTTGAAATTTTTCTTGCCGCATTTAATTCAATTTTTTTTAATACATCCTCCCCATTCTTCTGAGGTGTATTCATTTGATTAATCAAATGAATTAAGAAAACATTTTTTGCCGTTATTAATAATAACCCCTCCCCCTAAAACAGTGAAATTTGAGGAAACATCAAGTCGACTTATAA
>CAJDSM010018233.1:0-11445 GCA_903981925.1 Ostrea lurida
AAAAAAAACAACAACAACAAAAAAAAAAAACTGCCACTGTTGAGGACCGAACTCGGGACCTTTCAACTTAAAGTCCAACACGTTAACCACTACACCAAACTTTCCACATTGATATGAAGGTGTAATCATCATAAGTTATTCTTAACAATACTTTCAACATGTATTCTAAAAGCACAATGGCGAAAGAAAGGTAACATGTTTGTTGGGGAGGTCGAAAAGCCCTCCATTTTTGTTTCTGAACAAAAATAAATAAGGTCTAGTTATTATTATTATTATTATTATTATTATTATTTTATTCATTTATAAAGCGCAAAATTACATATAGTTTCTATGCGCTGTTAAGCTTTACAATAAAAGTTTGGTTAATGACATGTACGGACTTTTACACAAGTGTACCCCATTCTAATGAGTCCTCTTAATACGTGCTACTGATGTTAATATTAGACACAGGAAAAAGAATTAAGAAATCAGTAAGGAAGCAGTAAATTTGTAAATTGGAATGTATTGTAGAGTCACTTTCACCATTTTTGTCTGAATGTGTTAAGTAAAGCCTGGTTTGGTATCCTCCGATTTTCAGACGAATAGTTATTCGTATTCTGGTTCCGCTTTTTGTACTTGAAGAGTATTTACATCCAATAGCATTTCAGTAAAAGTGAAGATATTGCTATATACCACCATCGCAACACATGATACTACAGTATGTAAAATGTACATTACAGTTCCTCTATAATAACACTAATGTTAACAGTTTCCAGGAAACTTCCACTATACAGTCTTTTACAACCAATACCATTTTATTTTAACTCATTTCAACCATATAGTCCACATCCTTCTTTTTTATCCACACAAAGTTTTATTGAAATTGTATTTGAATTCTGAAAATGAGCATCTCTCTGTTGAATACTCGACTTTTACTGACAACAGGATCAGTGCAAATCTGCATTAAAAACAAAATGAAAATCATATTGAGGAAACTGCAAATAGAATATTGCATTTTGTTTACAATATGATTTCAACGGATAGAAACAACGAGTGAAGGTACCGAATCCACACCAATAACCACTCAAAGTGGGACGCTAAGTGTAACACCATCCACAACACCTAGCGTCACGCCATCAACAACAGGTACATCAAGTTTCACACCTAGCATTGGCACACCAAGTGCGACACCTTCAACTGGTACACCTAGTGTTACATCAACTCCATCTAGTACACCAAGCGTCACACCATCAATGACAGGTACATTATGTTTCACATTTAGCGTTGGCACACCAAGTGCAACACCTTCAACTGGCACAATTAGTGTTATATCAACACCATCTGCAACACCTAACGTTACACCATCAACAACAGGTACATCAAGTTTCACATTTAGCGTTGGTACATCAAGTACAACATTTTCTGGTACTTCATCTATCACGTCTTCCGTAACCGGTTGAGCTCCAAATATTAAGATCCAAAACATCTCGTCTGATTGTGCGGATGGAACTGAAAATATACTTGTTATTGTACCAAACTTCATGCTCTCATTTCAATCGTTCGAAGTGTGTCACAGCTTCAAATACACCAACATTCCATGAATACCATCAAGACTTGTTTGGAATAATATGGAATGTATTTTAAAATATCAATAACCCTAGCCACGGTTAATTCTAATGTATGGATGAAAATATGGTGCAGCAAAGTGCCTATGAAATTGATAATTTTCTACAACATAATTATAATTTTGGATTATTAAACGTCTAATTATTTTCAATGGTATGTTTTATAGAATTATAACAGTTTTGCAGAGAGAGAGAGAGAGAGAGAGAGAGAGAGAGAGAGAGAGAGAGAGAGAGAGAGAGAGAGAGAGAGAGAGAGAGAGAGAGAGAGAGAGAGAGAGATGCTTATAATAAATCCATATGATGTCACTGTGCTTTAATATATCAATTGCAATTTTCAAATGCAATTTACGCAATATTCTGCAAATGTAACAAAATTGTGTATGCTGAAGAGAAGTGCCTCACACTGTACCAGAAAAGAGCCATGTTTTATATGCAGAGAAAATGATCACATTTTACAATACATGTTTACGTACCTTTGTATCGCCGTTGAAGAATTATACAATGACAAATGAAGATAACGAACATACATCAATCTTAAAATTAAATAAAGAATACCAAGTAACAAGTAAGGAAACAATAGACCTTAGACACATCAAAGGAGGAAGCAGGTAAGTATCTCTTGTTGGCCTGGAACAAGACTTCCGGGGTAAGGCTCTCTCTGAAAGCAGGGCGTCCGGGGCGAAAGCTCACTCAGGAACAGAAATTCTAGGTTAAGTTCGCTCTAGAGCAAGGTATCTGTGGGAGTCTCATTAAAAGGGAAGGCTCTATAACATTTAATACCCTCACATATTTACGGAAATAAGTTTTTTTTTAATGAGAAGTAAGGATGACAATATTTTAATTAATATCTCAATAAATATGTTCATAGAGATACTCCGCATTTTTACTGTTTGCTTTCCCCATAATTTCATATCAAGTACTTTCTTGATGTCCAGATATCAGCTGTTTAACTTTTTATTGCATAAACAATATATGCTATGTACAGAAGGTTGAGTTAACGCAATATTTTTGTATTTCTTTCAGACCATCAGCGAGACACCTATCCATAAATCCCTCTCTCATTTTTTTGCAAAAATGTCTTATGTGGTGATTCACTTTTTCATGAACAGAAACTGCCACAACAACCATTGCAACTGAATCAACACCACTTACAACCTCCAAGATGGTCACACCCAACACCATCTGCTACACCAAGCGTCACACCCAGTGCTGGTACTCCAAGTGCCACTCCATCAGTAACACCATCTGCTACAGGACAAAGCGTCAACAACTAACTATCTGGAACCCCAAGTGTCACACCAACACCATCTCTTACACCAAGTGCCACTCCATCAAGCTAACACCCATCTGCTCCCACCAAGTGTCACACCTAGTGCTGGTACTCCAAGTGTCACACCAAGCACAGGTACTCCAAACTTGACATTCTCGACTACTCGTTACATAGGATGTATATTTAAGTGATGAACATTTTGGTATATTTAGGACAGACATGTCAAGCTAGATTTTGCATTGAAAATTATTTAAAATGCCTAAATTTCAAATTAAAAGATATATTTTTAGGTGTCCTCGAAAAAAAAAAATCTTTATCAAATAGTATATAGTTTTACAAAGAACAAAGGAAATTTAGAAGCTTCAGCAAGAAGTTAAAACATAGTACTACAAAGATAGATTGTAATGAATAGATATCTCCAATACAAAAGCGAGCACATCAATTACCAAAGACATATGATACCTTTTTACAAATATATTGTTCCCTCCGCTAGAAATCCCATTCCTGTTCGCAGGAATTATTATTATTATTATTATTATTATTACCATTATTAAGCATACAATGTATTTCTAATTCATGTTTTCTGGATTACAATACATATATTGGTTGATTTTGTTTCTAGAAATAAGTACAACAGAAACAACAGAAAAGCCAAAGGTTGTCACGACTACAATACTCACAACAACACCTATCATCACAACAACTGGTATGTAGAATAGTTCTTCTGTCAGTGAATAATACTTCCAGATAAAGTTGGCCATTTTAAGGAACAGAAAGCCAAAGAAATCAATGCACATTTATATTGCATATGCTGCAGTTGTCCTTTTATTGTCATCAAATATTTTTTTTAATTGAGTGTCGAACTTGTCTGTGCCAGTAACGGCTGCTATTCTTACTGGTAATGTTTTTGTAACTGCAACAGTTTGGAAATATATATGGAAATACACAATCATCTAAATCTGACAATTTTGAATTGCATCAACAAATATGATTGAAATTAAAATACATATTGACCCGTCACCTTAATATTATTGGATATAAAAACGTTCAAATCTCGGAATAGCAACTCCATATAGCGAGGATTATCGTAACCCGACCGAAGCACTAAGTTATTAGTTGCAACTAGGTGTTAAGTTTTGGTATCACAAAACTATTTGTGCTGGAATAAAGAGAGAGTCACATATATTGTTGAATAAAAGTAATTTCAAAAAGAATAGTAAAGATAGTATTTAGAATATATGTTGTTGCATGGATTTCTCAGATGGGTATTGTTTCTGTTCTTAGGCATACCATCGATTTCAACCACACTTACACCACCGACAACGCCATCAACAACACGTAAGCTCTCTCTCTCTCTCTCTCTCTCTCTCTCTCTCTCTCTCTCTCTCTCTTAGCTTTACTAATATCCCGCTTTTGGTATACCCAAGTGTCCATGTTTTGTTCAACTCTTCATCTGTATTCTGTACAGGATTGATGAGATTGATCACTGTACGTCATCTTCACCTTTTCATTTCTAATTATAGCTTGTGTGAAGACCACGTTGACCTACACTGATGTTGGAAATGCTTTGACGGTCTCGCCATCGGCAGCTCAGTACTCTTTGCTGAACTCTGGTGGTGTTGCCACCCAGCCAAACACTGTGGTGTATAGAATCAACGGTGAAAACGTACAGATATTCTCCGTCACGTTCACAGTAACGAATGCTGTGGACGTCACAGCTGAGGTTTGGTCCGGCGAGACTCAGACCGCTTCCCAGTTAACAGTGAGTATGATGGACAATAGAACACAGACTATGATACAACAAAATATGTTTAGTCCAATTAGGGAGCCACGTGGGGGCCCGGGTTAGAATAGGCCCTCAGCACCCCTTGCTTGTCGTACGAGGCGACTAAATGGGGCGGTCCTTCGGATGAGATCGCAAAAACCGAGGTCCCGTGTCACAACAGGTGTGACACGATAAAGATCCCTTCCTGTTCTAAGGTCATGAGCGCCGAGCACACTGGCAGTGGTGTCGTCTCCATATGAGTGAAATATTTTCAAGAGGGACGTAAAACAACATATAACCAATCACCCAATCAGAGATATAGAATTCAATATTATCAAATTGCAATGGTACCATTGTATTCCAGTAGAATAACTTTATAAAGTTTGCAAGAATACACATTATAAATATCTGAAATATGTATGTTTCATATTCTACATTGATAGCGATAGACCTAATATAATTTATTAGGAATGCAGTAAATCTAACATATCTGATTAATAGGTGATAAGATAAGGATGTTCAATCTCGTAATGAATATCTTAATTGGTGTTATAAAACGCTCGATTTTTTTGTATACATATACAAATTATTTGATATTCTTTATTTACATTTAAAAATGTGCTACCAAGCGCATAAATTATCCATGGTTACTAGTTAAAACGTTCATTCCATACCACCATTTCTTGGTTGTAGCAGTATAGTTTAGCAAGAATCTTACCCAATTCCATGAATTTATTTTGTATTCTACTGGTCTTTTTTCTTTCTTTGTTCTGTTTTGAATTAAAAAGAACGTTATGAATGGTTTTATTTTTATTATTGCAGAGCGTACCAGTGACAACAACAGCAACAACTCACACGATACAACTCAACGGCACCTCCGGACGATTTGTGACTCTGATATTCTCACCGGTAGCAGGGGAATCGGTTATACTTTCGGATGTATCTATCGTGGCCTGTTATACTCCAAGTAAGTACAATTCGAATTTTATTTTTCTTCACAAAAATGTATGAGCTTACAACGACATAATGCAATTCCAGCCTGTTTTACACATGCCACTAATGTAATTTTAAGACTAATCTTCCAATATTCCAGACAAGGATATAGTGCTTTCGCATTATATAATATAAATGAACAGGTATTGCACCGAATGGTTGCAAAAGACGGTAAAATTCGACTGTTTGTACCAAAGGTTTAGAATGATACATGTACTTACATGTAATGCCACATTTGCTGTTTTGTGTGGTCGCAAATATTGCAGATATAACAGTGAAAGACATCATACTTTTCTGCCTTTTTTCACGATAGTATTTCTTTTAAAGGCTTAGCTGTGAACAAATAATGCATATCATTAAGTGGTATTCGTATGTTATCACTTTGAGATTATTTAAAACATTTTTTTTTCTTTACAGTGACAACGACCGCACCGACGACAGGTTAGTTATTTGAACGGTATAAACAATGTCTGAGGTCTGATTGGTTGATTCACTGTAATGTAACTCTATTTTCCAAAAGAGAATTTTTTCCGGTTGATATAGGAAGATAAAATTTAAAATGTTTAATTTTTTCTTACATTACGGTGTAGTAATTCATTAATTTTCTACATATTACAAATTAGTACCTCAATATGACAAATATGAATTGTAAAAATAAGGTCACATTGGAGGGTGACATTAAGTACTCATGCACGTGTTAGTTATTATAAAACTGGCAATTATTCTCTCTTTTAGTATCTCCAACAACACGGCCAACGACTCCCACCACTCGACCGCCAACGACACGTAAGGCTATATTCAATGTACTACAGATATCGCAGATCATGTGTCCTTGCCCCACTTGTTTGATTTAAAGCGATATGACTGACCGTTGCATTTAAAAGTAGAAGCCATCTGTGTGCTGTTGGTTGTTTAAATTGTATTCAGGACTTGCGAGATTGATAACTGTTCGTTATCTTTGCCTTTACATCAAATACGTGGGTTTTTTTTTTTAAATATTGTAGCATGTGCTGAAACAATGATATCTGAGGGAAGCAACATGGATGCCGTTAACATCGTCAATCCAACATTGTCCACTCCACTGAATGTGTTTATGAGCACTGGAATAACAATATCCGGATCCTCTCCAAAACTCGAGTTCGTCTTAAATGACCAGGACAAAACCGCAGCCGTATCTACTGTCACCTTCCAAACTACTAACGTTGTGAAGGTCAAGATCATTTTATTGGACAAGCTCGCTGCTGAAGTAAAGACAATTGAGGTACATTGATTCACTAAGGCCAACTCCGTATTTTTTTTTTCACTGGTGGAAAATTTTATAAAGGTTTGATCAGCGGAAGTACTGATATTGTCAATGTTTATAATCAACAGAACAACCCCGTGGGTGGTGCCGTGAGCGTGGATCTTGGTGGATCGGAGGGAGAGAGAATTAGGATTGAGTTCACTAAATCTTCCTCGATCCTGCCTGTTACTGTATCATCTCTGGGAGTTATGGCCTGTATAGAATTAGGTAAGCATCCTCTCCTTGTAGCTCATGAGTATTCATTTTCATTCTCAATGTTTTTGATTATGATACATTTACAAGCTATGAAAGTTATATTTACAAGCTATGAAAGTTATATCCTCATGAACAGCGCTAAAGTTGTAAGCACAGCAAGTATGAATCTTGCTAACTATAGTATGTCTGTTATAATGGCTGGAAGTGTCGATAGAAATGTAAGTAGAATTTTTAAATACAAGATATAATCTTTTTGAAAATCCGTGAGGGCATGAACTGCATCATTTCACATAAACTGCATCGCTTCACGCCGGCGTACTTTTCTTGAAGCGGTTCCTGAAATATTCCCACGTGAGGCATCGCAGTCCATGCTCTCATGTACAATATATTTTCAAAAATGAAATTAATCATTAAATAACTATATATCTAGTTAATTTTCATGACAGATCTTAATGCCGTCGTTTATTAGATAGGAAAAGATCAATAATTCTCCGGTTGATTTCATGGGGTTTTTTTCACCTTGGGATGAACATCGAAAATGTCATAAATACATCATACAGTACATTAGTATTCTGATACAGTTTCGTACTTTTGCAAATTATTCACCGTTTCCTATTCATATCAAAATTAAGGATTGTCTCCTTCGGGCATAGCTCTGATCCTTCGAGGTGTACGTGTTTGCCCCCATCCTTTTGCACTAACAGGATCCAGCTTTATAAAGTTCCTACTTCATGTTTCGCGGAATTCCTCCCTACCATTGGCAGATCATGAGCATCACTGAGAGAGGCATAAGTTTGTCGTAAATGCGCGATCTGGTGCATAAAAAAATTGGTACGGTATATGATTTTTATGACCCCAGGGTCGAGGCCTCTGCTGGTGGACTGTTTAGTCCCCGAGGGTCTCTACAGCCCAGATGCTATGTACTATGTTACTAGCTTGAAATACGATATGTATTTAATTGCAGTGGTAAATATTAGAAATTCATAATCAAATTAAGGATGGTTCCCTCGGGCATAGCTCTGACCTCTTCGACGTGTGTTTGGCCCCCAAATCTTTTGGCACTACATTGATGCACTTTTATAAGTATATAGCCTTTTCATGTTTGCCGGATTTCCCATTTCGGGGTTTGAGCCATCACTGAGAGACAATAACTTTCGTGCGGAAAATGCGGACATCTTGGTAGGCTATAAAAAAATTGGGTACCGTCATATGAGGTTTATTGATGACTTCAGGGTCAGAGGCCTCCTGCCCCTGTTGGAGCTGTGCTCCCGAAGGGTTCTCTACAGCCCAGTTGCTATGGTGACTAGATGTTACTAGCTTGAAATAGGATATGGTATTTAATTGCAGAATTGGTAAATTAGACAAATTACATTATCAAATTAAGGATTGTCTCTCCTCGGGTCATACCTCTTGATTGCCTTCGATGGGTTTGGCCGGGATCTTTTGACTACATTGATCACTCTTTTATAAAGTTTTTAACTTTATGTTTCGGATTTCCACAATTTCGGTTTGAGCATCACTGAAGAAGAAACATTAATTTTGTTCGAAATGCGCATCTGCATCAAAAATTGGTACCGTATATAAGTTTTATTCCTTACATTATATTTCCTGCGTTTGTTATGTTCTCCTTTTACCGTTTCAGTGTCCGTATCAACCACCACTGTTACACTGCCAACCACCACTGCTAAACCTTGTGTGTTCGGAAAGGATGACTTCGTTGCCAACTTTGGATATGAACCTGCTCACGTCATCGGTTACGTCAACAAAGACAATGACGATTCTGTTATTTCCGAATCGGAGAAAATTTACGTCGGAGACTCTCTTGATGACGGAGTTATTGTAATCATCAACGGCTGCAGTAACTGGTATGTCGATAAAATGTCTTCTATATTGAATAAAATATTGTGTGTATTGTTAAAATATTTGGTATACCAATAGTGTCTGGTGTATCGATAAAATGACTGGTATACCGATAAAATGTCTGGTATACCAATAAAGTGTCTGGTGTATCGATAAAATGTCTTGTGTATCGATAAAATGTTTACCTTTAGCTGAATAATCAGAGTGTAAATCAAATTCTTAATCGTGTTTTCATTTTTGAATTCATGTAAATCACTGTCCTTGCCTAACGTAATCTATGGTACGACTAAATTTTGTTTGCATTCGATTTTTTTTTAATTTATTATACTTTGTTTTTAGTTCTTGCGTGGATGGTTACATCAACTGTATGATTGGAACATGCGAAGGTACGTCATTAAAACACTTCACTGTATCATTGGTGCCTAGAAGAACTTCTGTAATTATCTCATTTTCAAATGCAACGGAGAAAAGCATTATATTTAAAGTGACAAAATCATAACGAAAAATGCTTTTGGGGTACCGTAGAATCCTGTTATAATTATATAACAAACTTATGCTATGACGATAAAATATCCTCCTTGGCTGTTCGCTATAATTATGTTTGACTGTGTGTTGTATTTCTATACAGAATGTACTTACTCGAGCTGGAGTGAATGGACCGGTTGTTCCAAACCGTGCGGCGTCGGTCGTAGGGAGAGGACAAGAACAGTGAACACAACCCTGAGTCCCGACCTCTGCAAGGAGACATTACACGAATCTGAGGAATGTAACGTTGATCCATGCCCAAGTTAGTATCACATGTAAAATATAGGTTACTTACCCCAGATATCTTTTTTTACTATACCATAACGTTGTGTAATTCGTAGTGAAATTGAAACTGACAACTGTTCAGGGATTTTTTTCCGAGTCATTTTCAGCAAAATTTTGTTATTGGTTTTCTACATGTGTGGAAATTGTTCCATTTTAGCTACCACCCCAGTTTGTGCGGCCTGGTCTCAGTGGTCTGAATGTAACGCTGTTAACTGTACACCCGGAACCAAGACGAGAACCAGGGACTGTGCCGGAAATGTCGACAGTGAAAACGAGGCTTGCTATGTTTCCACAGACTGTGGCCCAGGTATGCACTCTTGAGAAAATGCTGATGTTTTCATTTCGTCACGGATTGTATTTGTTATACCGGCAATTCAAAATGGCTTAATTTGGAATATTCAGTTGGTCTGTCATTTTTTATATGTGTAGATATGATGTAAAAACCTACCTCACACCAAAAACACGGTCATTAGGACTTTCCTACATTTGTGATAATTGACGAGCACATGTTGGCTATTGGGTCATTTCGATCATTAAAAATATACAATCGAAATAAACTTCGTACGACCTACTGATTTTTCTTCTCCTACAGGAAACTGCACAGAAAATGAGGTTTACTACAATTGCTCCACACCTATCCAACACTGCCCATCAACCTGTAAGGACTTGAGGAATCCTGATAGCTGCGTGGAGACCGACGACTGCGAACCAGCTTGTTACTGTCGTCCGGGATATGTCAGGGACGAAAACGGCAACTGTATCAAGGAAGTGGAATGCCCCTGTTACCATAACAACCAACCGGTACCGGAAGGACATGTGGTCGTAGTATCGGATTGCGAGACATGGTAAGTGGTTGTTACATGCATACGAAATTTGAACAACGTTTTATTATGCGATAGAAAATTAGATAATCAATGGGATTGGGCGGCATATTTGGTCTGTATAGGCGTATATACGCATATTATCAGATATAAAATGCACCTGCGAGTCTGTGATGTTAAGAACCGTTTCACGTGTAGCTAGTGGGAAGAATCTGTGTAAAAGAGTATTCTATAAAAATACAATCCTGGTGGTTTAAGTGCCTCCAGATGACTATTTTCAAACTTTTTTCCACAATGATGTACATAATTATGGATAATTCCTCGTCATGTAGAATTAAATAATCGTATTTTTTGTTTTCAGTAAATGCGAGAACAGGTCAATGACATGCTCCGTAAATACTTCCTGTAAGTACTTTCACTTTATATATACTTTAGTACTTTCACTTTATATATATTTATAGTATGTACGTCCAATAGTTGAACGTGAATATGTAGAAAGCAAAGAAAGCAAGTCTTTATTTACATATTCATGTAACATAGGACTAAGAAATGCTTTAAAGTACTTAGATATTTGAAGAGGGGATAAGTTTGGTGGTGTAACTTTTCACATTGTCGACATGATTCTGAATTCAAAAAGTGAAGTGTAGACGATGGCTTTTCTTTAATTGTTGTAGTTTATCGCATTGTATTTGTAACACTCTAATTGAAATTGATAGCTTATTCCGCATTGGCTCTTGTACTCTCCGGAAATTCTATTAACCTTTCAACACATCTATAATTTGGGCGATCCAATTAGGATTGAGGTTTTACAGGTTGTAAATACG
>CAJDSM010018236.1:16876-32089 GCA_903981925.1 Ostrea lurida
ATTGAAATTTATGTTTTTTAAATCATACAATAAACGGCATCTCTTATAAATTTTTCAATGGCAAATCGAGAAACTTTTACACCTTCTGATTCTATCTCTATTTGCACAAATTTTAATGTCTTCCCACTGTTTCTAGATTAGCAATTCTTTGTCTGTGCAAGGAGCCAGTCTATCTAATTTCACAGGCAGCATATTTACTGACACTGACCATTCACGTGCGAATTTTAAAATGAATAGACAGATTGATTGATTGAGACTTAATTTAAGTGCGGACTGCCCGGAAGGGGCCTTGCCACACTTGTGAATAGAAGTTCCAAAGCGATTAATTATATATACAAGAGCTGTTCTAATTCTTGACTAGAGCTGATCTAATTCTTTATTAGAGCTGTTTTAATTCTTGACCGGAGCTGTCTAGAAAAGAACAGCTATATACATGGTGATTAGAGCTGTTCTATGACCGCTCTACGTCTGTTCTAAGTTAACTTTAGAACAGTTCTCATGACTGCTTTCCACGACTGGTTGGGCGAGAGTTTTAAGTGGTCGCATCTGTTTATACCATATTAGTAAGCGTCGCTGCCACATACTGATAAGTACAATCGCCAACATAAACCATCCAATATTTTGATTCATAAAGAATATATGGTTGTATGCTTTTCTAGATAGATATACTTCTACGATCTGTTAAAGTGGTATCTGGTGACCCGGAAATTGGAGTTATGGCTGGTGCGGCTGATAGACTTCAAATCAAATATAATCCTTCCTCTATGTGTTGCTACGGAAGGAGTACCTGAAGAAAGTCTTCCTGTGTGTAGATCGTGTTGTAAAGGAAACAACCACACGCCGACATCTTATGAAGAAAGTGAGAGACTCGTGGTGTCTCAGAAATGTAATATCGCCTAATCATACGTGTCTGAAAAACACAAGCAGGTAACCAATTAAGCAAGCGAACAGCCTGCAGCCATCCAAGTAGTCAATTAATCACCCAATTTTGTTTAGAAAACCTAACCCACAGAACATTTACATTTACTGTTTATTCCCCTAATAAATATTTTGATGATATGTGCCTATAACTGCAAAGACCGAATCACCAAAGTTGGTTTGGGGTATGAATACAGAACTACTTACAGGGTTTAATACGGTATGTAATATATGAACTCTTTTAGGTTGAAAATGTATAAAACTGTTGACAATTGATGTTTTTATTTTCAAGAAAAATTAATTAAATACTTGGGTATTAATTTTTTTTAAATTTTGCACTCCTTTTTGTGTGTACGATATGACATCATGAGTGCGTAAATGTCACATTGCTGTATCTTTTTTGGTGTACATTTCATTGTGACGTAACAATTACTTACTTAGTGGCCACTACATCTGGGAAAAGTTCTCGAAACAGCACGATATGATTTAATTATGAAAGATATGATGATATATAATATCTATCCACGTGAAAATGGTGGGAAATATGAAATTTGAATATAAAAACATTATTTTCAAACATTTCTCGCAATAATTATGAACAAAGTTCCTGGCGGATTCGAACTCGGGGCCTGCGGATTACCAATCCAACGTTACCTACTGAGCTATGAAGTTATACAATCCAAATGATGAAAACAAGTTATTTCACAAACTATTTAAATCGCATCTTGTGACGTTGTTTATAAAGAGTACAAGCTTTAGTGTAGTGGGCTACCTTATGGCTGTTCCATGAACCGCTACTTCCCCAAAGGATTGAGCGGAAAGTTTAAAACATATCAATAAAGCACAAACAAATGCATTTTCTAAGAATGTAAATATAAGCAATAAATTATGATTCATTGAAAGATGTAGTCTCATAACTGCAACGGTGTGTGCAAACAAATTTTCATAACGTCTAACGCGCGTTATTCAATCTGTATGCACACACCGTTGCAGTTATGAGACTCATCTTCAATAAATCATAATTCATTGCTTAAATGTACCATCCATAACCATTGACATTTACTTTGCAATTCTATTTAACTAAAGAATACCATGCAGTATAAAAAGTTTATATGTAAGTTAAGATTATCTTCTCATTGTTTAGTTATTGAAACCAGCAGATACAAAAATGTTCCATTAGAAAGACGTTTATTGCTTTATTTACTTTGGATGTAGAAGATAATTTCATTTTTCTTCAATGCACCTACTACAGTAATTTAAGAATTAAATTTTGAAAAAGTATTATTATACCAGACCCTCTGTCTTTAAATTAATTCAACTTTTATCGAACACAAAATGTAAAGGAACTATGTAACTTGGGTAATTTATTAAGATTCCTTTGAAATTAGAAATACCAATGTACATGTATAAGCACAATTTTTATTCTTTCTTGACCTGTATATGATTACATATTATTACATTGTATAATTTGTCTATAAGCTGTAGGTTATGGATGGATACATTTAAGCAATGAATTATGATTTATTGAAAGAGATGATCCTCATAACTGCAACGGTGTGTGCATACAGATTGAATAACGCGCGTTACGACGTTATGAAAATTTGTTTGCACACACCGTTGCAGTTATGAGACTACATCTTTCAATGAATCATAATTTATTGCTTATATTTACATTCTTAGAAAATGCATTTGTTTGTGCTTTTATTGTATATGTTTTAAACTTTCCGCTCAATCCTTTGGGGAAGTAGCGGTTCATGGACAGCCATTAAGGTAGCCCACTACACTAAAGCTTGTACTCTTTATAACACAACGTCACAAAGATGGCGATTTAAATAGTTTGTGAAATAACTTGTTTTCATCATTTGGATTGTAAACTTCTAGCTCAGTAGGTAACGTATTGGATTGGTAATCCGCAGGCCCGAGTTCGAATCCGCCAGGAACTTTGTTCATAATTATTGCGAGAAATGTTTTAAAATAATGTTTTTTATTCAAATTTCATATTTTCCACCATTTTCACGTGATAGATATTTATATATCATCATATCTTTCATAATTAAATCATATCGTGCTGTTTCGAGAAAACTTTTTCCCAGATGTAGTGGGCCACCTTAAGTAAGTAATTGTTACGTCACCAATGAAATGTACACCAAAAAAAGATACAGCAATGTGACATTTACGCACTCATGATGTCATATCGTACACACAAAAAAGGAGTGCAAAATTTTAAAAAAAATTAATAACCCAAGTATTTTAATTAATTTTTTCTTGAAAATAAAAACATCAAATTGGTCAACAGTTTTATACATTTTCAACCTAAAAGAGTTCATATATTTACATACCCGGTATTTTAAAACCCTGTAAGTAGTTCTTGTATTCATACCCCAAACCAACTTTGGTGATTCGGTCTTTGCAGTTATAGGCACATATCATCAAAATATTTATTAGGGGAATAAACAGTAAATGTAAATGTTCTGTGGGTTAGGTTTTCTAAACATAAATTGGGTGATTAATTGACTACTTGGATGGCTGCAGGCTGTTCGCTTGCTTAATTGGTTACCTGCTTGCGTGTTTTTCAGACACGTATGATTAGGCGATATTACATTTCTGAGACACCCACGAGTCTCTCACTTTCTTCATAAGATGTCGGCGTGTGGTTGTTTCCTTTACAACACGATCTACAACACAGGAAGACTTTCTTCAGGTACTCCTTCCGTAGCAACACATAGAGGAAAGGATTTATATTTGATTTGAAGTCTATCAGCCGCACCAGCCATAACTCCAATTTCCCGGGGTCACCAGATACCACTTTAACAGATCGTAGAAGTATATCTATCTAGAAAAGCATACAACCATATATTCTTTATGAATCAAAATATTGGTATGGTTTTATGTTGGCGATTGTACTATCAGTATGTGGCAGCGACGCTTACTAATATGGTATAAACAGATGCGACCACTTATAACCTCTCGCCCAACCAGTCGTGGAAAGCAGTCATGAGAACTGTTCTAAGTTAACTTAGAACAGACGTAGAGCGGTCATAGAACAGCTCTAATCACCATGTATATAGCTGTTCTTTTCTAGAACAGCTCCGGTCAAGAATTAAAACAGCTCTAATAAAGAATTAGATCAGCTCTAGTCAAGAATTAGAACAGCTCTGTGTATATATAATTAATCGCTTTGGAAACTGTCTATTCACAAGTGTGGCAAGGCCCCTTCCGGGCAGTCCGCACTATAAATTAAGTCTCAATCAATCAATCTGTCTATTCATTTTAAAATTCGCACGTGAATGGTCAGTGTCAGTAAATATGCTGCCTGTGAAATTAGATAGACTGGCTCCTTGCACAAGACAAAGAATTGCTAATCTAAGAAACAGTGGGAAGACATTAAAATTTGTGCAAATAGAGATAGAATCAGAAGGTGTAAAAGTTTCTCGATTTGCCATTGAAAAATTTATAAGAGATGCCGTTTATTGTATGATTTAACAAACATAAATTTCAGATAAAATGATAGCTTACTCTTGCAACATGTTCAATTTTCATAAAGCTACACTCAGTAAAGTAAAATCTTGTATGGAAATGATACCATATCCTTATCATACTTATGACTATCAAGTAAATATGTCTATTTTACTTGATAATAGTTAAATATGATAGAAATTATTAAGATAAAAATTACCTGCAACTCTTGACTGGTGTACAATACCAAAATGATATCAATTAGAGTTTAAAGGGGTTTTAATACTTAGATATATATCAAAGGTGACATTGCTCTCTGCAAATTGGCTTCATTCATGAATGTTTTATAGCAATCAAGTCATACCTCACCTTCAATAAACATCAGTGCAACTGCTATTGATTATATATGCTTCTTGGTCTTTATACCATTTTGGTGTCAACAAATATACTTCTTTTGCGCTGGAAGTTGTGTATTCAACAAAAACTTCGGAACGTTGAGAGAAAAGATCATCAAATTTCCGAAAAATTATTTAAAAATAAGTTTGGTGTGAATGGCATGATTCTCCAGATTTGTTTTAATAGCAAAAATTAAACAAATGTACCGATCGGACATTCAATTTGTGATAGACCTCCATTTTGATTTCTGTTTTGCGGTGTTTTTTCGGAGTTTTTTTTTTTCTCTTAAGTTTACATATTTTTTATAACCAAATCAGAACTTGAAGGAAAACAGCGACGAAAATTAATTAATATTTTTTCTCGATCTTAATATCTAATGTTCGACATGTCAGTTTCTAATTGAAATTGAAGACAAACTGCGTGATTCTTGTATTCGAAAGCAGACGGGAAACTGTTCTAGGCAAGACAGATATATTTATAGAGCAGTCATGCTATGATTCTAATCTAGAACAGCTCTTTTCTAAAGCAGTCAGGACTCTGACCCTGAACAGCTATGGATTCTATTCTAGAGCAGTCGTAGAACAGTTCTAGAGCAGTCAGCAGAGCTGTTCTAAACAAACTTAGAGCAGTCGTAGAACAGTTCTAGAGCAGTCAGAAGAACTGTTCCAATGTTCTACTTAGAGCGGTCATTAGAACTGCTCTATGATCGTTTTAAGACAGGTTAGAGGTGGTCGCATCTGTATAAAACAAACGTCAGCTGATTTGATTGACCATTGTATCAGTTACACGCAGTGGTTCAATTTCAACTCAGCAAACTCGCATGAACAGTCAGGTTATTCATTCATGTGAAAATCTTAGCAAGATAAATCAATACTACTTTTAAAAAAGATTTCAGTTGGAAAATATGAAGAAGTTCTTATTTGCTGAGACATATCTAATTACTCCCTCTAATTATAAATTACTATGAATCTCTTACGGGGCTGTCACACATTGATGTATAGCATCAGCGTATGCCGGTGTATGAGAAATTTAGCGAACACGTCGGTGTACGTTATGGATATATTTTTGACAAGTTACGAGCACGCTGAAATACGATGGCATAAGTTGTTATACGCCGAACGCAACCCAAATTGTTGAGCATGCATAAAATTTTCAGCGTATGCCGACGTATTGCTTATACATATTAGGCGTAAGTTAGAAGTACGCGACAGGTAAGTTGTGCACGCGTTCATGCACGTTACATGAGTTGAGATACGTCGGCTACCAGCAGGGCCGCTGTGCAGCGTGTGCGTAACTTATTTCTAGCGTACAGGCGACGTACTTCTGACGTCCTTAGAACTTACTGAACGGGTACCGTTTAAAACGTGTGTAAAACGTAATGAAGCTTACAAGAAGCGTAATCGCAAGAGTTCAGGGGTCAACTAGATATATTTGGTACAAATGAGCATGTCATGCAGAAGTCTGGCAGACTGCAATCATGGCGAACCCTGAGAAGCTGCGATGGGATGAGACTGGGCGTAGAGGTGGTATAATAATAATAATGATTGGTTTTTCTACCTACTCAGAGCGCTTTACAATACATTATTACCCCAGGCAGCAGACCATAACAATCCAGAACCTGCTCAGTGCAAGCTGCCGTTACAGCGCTAGAACACTAACATTCTGACAATATATTTCACTCTCTATAGCCAATTCTCCCTTTTACACTTGGGTGGAGTGAGGAAATTCGTGTAAAGTGCCTTTCCCAAGGACACAACGTCGGCCCTGCCGCGGCCAGGATTCGAACTCACAACCTCTCGGTCGAAAGTCTGAGAGCCTAACCGACGCCACATGTAAAGATGACAAAGTCGGTCTCTTCCTGCAACTTTACTTGATTTTCTTTTTGGAGGCATGTTGATCGATCGAAGTCCACTTCAAAAATGATCTGTGGTTTTATATGTTCTAGAGGGCCGTCGTTTTGCGAGGTGACGAAGTCAGCTCGCTATGTCAGCGTCCAGTAAAAAATGTCGGACAGCCGATTTACCACGATTCTCATTTTACCAATATTTAAAATATTACAACTCTCACAACCCCACTCCCTGTAGAAAATGAAAAATAACTACTTTATAAATAAAAGCGATCTGATGTAGGATTTGCCCCTGTTGAATTTCAAAATAAAGTAGAAAATATCCTATTTCTGATTTGTTTACTTTTATTCATGAGCTCTAAAAATACGAGTTCATTGGGAAGTGCAGTGGTTTCTTCCGGAAACAGGTTATTTTTATCACGGGGGGAGAAACTTCAGTTTATCAGCATTGCTTTACGACCCATTTTATACAACAATGAAAACCAGTTACATTGTCTATGTAATGTAGGTATTCATCCGATAGCTATCTTGTCCCATGATCACCTGCTCTACGTAGAGCAGGAAATCATGGGACAAGACTACATATTGGAAAGAGATTTCAAAACCCCCGGATGTGTGACCCGAACGCTGTTTACCCAAGATTAAGCAGAGTAGGTGTTGCCTGATTGGCTAATATCAAGGATGAAATTATTTTGAATTGAAAGAAATATCGAAGCTTTAATTAATTGTTGGGATGAAAATTTATTGGACGAAATCGAATAAGGAATGAGCAAATTTCCATGGTAAGGATGTGTTTAAAATGAGCTGTGTAATTCACTGCAGATCTTTATGTGTTTTAAAAATGTGTAAATTATATGACCTACAAACGCCACGGGACCCTATGTAATTTTTGTCGTTTTTATACGCCCGCATAAAAAGCGGGCTATTATGTTATACCGCTGTCGTCCGTCTGTCTGTCTGTCTGTCTGTCTCTGTGTCCCTTTCGCAACTCCTCCTAAACCTTTGGGGATTTTGATGAAATTTGGTACAAAGAAAGATCACAATGTGGAGATGTGCATATTGCAAGGGGAGTGCTGTCGGGTGTTTAGTGGAGGAGTTAGGGCCCTTGGACTTAGGATTTTCTAGGCAAAATACTTTGTCTTCGCAATTCCTCCTAAACTCTTTGGGGGATTTTGATGACACTTGGTACAAAAAAGACCACAATGTGGAGATATGCATATTGCAAGGGGAGTGCTGTCCGATTGATTTTCTGTAGGAAGTTAGGATTTTCTATGCAAAATACTTTGTCTTCGCAACTCCTCCTTAATCCTTAACTCCGATGCTTTTAAAGGAGTTAGGTCCCTGGGTCCATAATATATGCGGGCGTATCATGTACCGGCTGGCGTGCCCTATTTTTTAATACCACTTGAGATTAACTCTCAAATGTTGGTGGCCATTTGTCTAAAACCAATAAAATGAATTAGTGAGAGGGCCAAAGGTTAGCATTGAGGTTTATTGGACTTTTCCTAATGGGAAGAACCGGGGACGGATCTACATTAAGTGTTGTACCAAAAGGGTTCTGACTGTATCCAGGGCGGATCCAAAATAGCCATATGATGATGTCAAAAATGTGTAGCAAATTCACCTGTTTGTGTTGCTCGTAAAAATCACTTGGAGGGTATTTTGTGCCTAGAAGTCGTTTGCATAGTTTTTTTTTTTTGTTTTTTTTTTTTTTAACTTTCAATCAAGATAATCAATATTGAATATTTACACGGGTGGTATGATTGATAGCTTTTAAAACAGAAGTCCTTTCCTTTCTCTTGTTTCTACCTTAAATCCGTGGATTGCGGATCGATCAACTGAAAGAATTTGGTGCATTTTTTACATGCAAGGGCAGTTCGTCAGCTATATCAATAGTGGATTAAAGCTTCATACTAATCCAAATTGTAAAGTTTTGATGACAGTATGTATATTTTCAAATTTAAATTTTGATCAATATCCTGTTGTTTATTGTGTTTTTATTTTCAAAGCACAAATGTGCAGCATCTTTATAGGATTTGCCGTATTGGCAATATTTTAACCCTTTTCCGGTAGACAATTACATAAAATATTATCAGTTTTTAAGACTTGGAATGAAACAGAATAGATATACAGTATATCCCATTAGTATCTTTTTGGTATTTAGTGTTGTTCGTCAACACGTTTCAGAACTTTAAGTACTTTGATTATATCTAGCTGTTATAAAAGTGGCCGTCGAAGCACGCTCCAAGACTAACGGTGTGCATGAGTTCCGCATAAGTCAAGAACGCTAACATTCGTTGGACATAATATGTTTGTATAAGTTATGTTTACGTGGGGGATAAACTATGAACATGTTACTCACATGTTAACCATATGTTATATACTCATTCAGCGCTTCAGAAGCACGTTATACATGTATATATGCGTCCAAAAAAAGCGTCCTCTTGATTTTTGAATTCAACTTCAGCGTATGCCAGCGAGTTTGAAAATCATTTCATACGTCGGAATAAGTTGTGTTAAAATTAAACGCCCGGATAAACGTTATAGTGTGACAGGCCCATAAGTCTGTTAATTTACAGATCAAAAAGATACTTCTATGTCACATACTTTCCTATTATTAAACTTCCAATAGAAAATATGTAAATGTAATTTTGCCCTAATCATTAGATGATTTAAATTTAATTGAAAGCCATCATTTCGCAAAGTCTACGATCGCTATAATACAACTCTTATTGTATCTTATGAGAATTTTATCATAAAACATTATCGATATTCTTTTACATTACCTATTTGGAATGCATAATACACAATATTGACTGGGGTTGAGGGCAACATTGGTTATGTTAGTACCAAGGGACGGAATATTGCCCGACGCTTAGCGGATTATAAAGCGTAAACTGCACCAAGTTAGATTATATCGTATAACCTAGGTCAAAATTAGCTTCATTCCTTAAGTAAACGTGTAGTATGTTCATGAAATTTTTAAAAATAGAGTTAGGCCTACTTATGTAACAGGAAGGAAGAAAATGAAACTTTCCTCGAACCCGGGGTTTTATCCCCTAGCAGGCATTTCCAAGGGCACTGGTCAACGGCACCAAATGTAACAGGAAAAAAAAAATGTAACATACCAGACCTAAATTCGAACCTAGGCCCACTGAATCTGGACAGTCAGGTGCTTCCCAACTGGGCTACAGTGTATCTGTCTACCGACAAACGCGCCACATGAGGAAAATAAAGAGTTACTGACATACGGCTTTCGGTCAACAAAATCCGTTCTCGGTTTTAAAGAAAACTGTTGTTACCCTCGAACCCAATCAATACAGGTATCTGAAACTATATATGCTTTAAATTAAAACACCCACCAAAAAAGGTCCCCAGCAAAGAACGTAGAGCGTCACAGACACTGCTAGAAACACGGTGACGTAACATCATAGAAACCCGTTATACGGTTGGCATCCATCAGGTGGCATTGGTGTTCGGGATTCCTGCAGGACTTGTATCAATAATTATATTTAACGACACAGTGTAAATGAGAACAAGGATTCCCGTTATCGAATAGACCAGGGCGCTGATTATGTTCTTCCGCTTCCATCTGTGACGTCAACAAAGCACCAAGAGCCAGGATAATATACTTGGCTAGTCCCTATGATCAAATGCATGAAGATACGAGTGCCGACACTGTCCATATATAGCACACAGAACAAGAATGTAGCGCCGTCGATTCTCCTGCATCGTGTCAAGTCTCTGTCCAATCATTAGAAATATGAATTGATCGGTAGTGATTCCTGCAATGATAATACCGGACGAAATTTGTGTGAAGGCGTAAAAAAACGAAAAGAACTGGCATACCTGTGGTGAAATCTCATAATCAAAATCTGACGCATATCTCGAGACCGTGACTGGGAAAACTAGCACTTGGTTTAAAAAGTCCGACACTGCTAGACCCACAAAAAATATGTAGAAAGACCGCCATTGATGATTTTCACGATTTGAACAAATTAAACCAAGCGCCAACACATTTCCCAAAGCCCCAAGAGCGAACAAGACATAGGTTGGTACTCCGGATTCCTTGATATCGTTCGCCATTTGAAAGTCGATCGCTCAACTCACATTATTAGATGACAGTCATATCAGTATCAATATGTATGGGTTTTTTGTTGGGTTTTTTTCTTCGTCATACTAAGTAAGATCCTTTCAGTTTCGTTAGTGCTTGCTTACGTGCTCAGCAATGTGATGGTGATTTTATAGGAGCAGATAGATACGGCCTAATCAAGTACTTCAATATTACATGTCCTGTCTATCCGGTTTACAACAAAAATCTTCAACAGCATAGGCGAAAGCACAAGTGCTGTGTACTTGATTATACAAAATCACACATATGTCATTGACTTAATTGTTATCTGTTTTTGGCCGTCGCCGTGCTTCGATCCTTTTCGGCTTGTCTGGAACGGATGGACCAATTCCAACCAATTTTGAAATTTGTATATGGCAGATATAATAAATGAGGAATAAAAATGTAAATTTCAGTCTACCTCCCAGGGCCTGAGGGGAGTGGCATAAACCATCAAAATGAATGTATCTTCAAAAAATATTTGTGTACTTCTGGACATCAGCAAATTCAACTGTTGGTCATGACTGTGATAAGAAATAAACCTCTCAACCAACAATTGTGAAATTCGTGCCTCTTCCTGATTTTAGGGTTCACGCCCTCGGGTGTGGAGTTAACTTTTTTTATCTTCTAGACATGTCATGCTATGATCACACCATAAATAAATTGAACAAGATTAATCTTATTGTGTTATAATGTAACCATAACCACCCCAAAAACATACCATACAAAGTCTAGTGTAGGGGCAAAGCACCAGACCCACCCTCCGACAAATGCGAAGGCAGGATCAGGTCCGCGTGGTGTATATAAGCAACCTCTGCTGACCGGCACTGACCCTCTACCGAAGTGGCGTCGAAATAAAGTACCCGGTAAAAGGATTGAACCCGTCCGTCAAGTTGCTAGAGTACGCCAAAATCGACAATCTCGACAAGGGTATGAACTCAAACCGTACAACTATATATGGACTTAGTGGACAGATTTTGTATGGCAAGACAAGTCGATTATAATCGACCGTAGGATTGCGAAATTATGACATTTTAAACAGAGATTCGGTATAATCTGTTTAACATCAACCCTTTGTTAGAATTGGCATCGGCTTAAAAAGTCCTCATTATACGCATGGCATGCTCTGCTATCGAATCAACTGGGAGGTATGCACACCATAACAGCGTGCATATGGTGGTAATTACTAAATAGAAAAGGACAAGTAGACGATCGCAAAGTTAAAGTCACACCGCTTATTTCAACTAAATCCAGTTTCAAGTCGCCATTAGAATTATATTGATTTTATTTGACCAGATGATACTTAGCCGCCGAGATTCTCATTTGGCTAAAACCCTTTATAAAAAATTATAGATTATTTGTGTCATAGAACAACAACTATCGTAAAGCCGGAACTGACTTTATTATTCGCCACTTTTTATAATAGGCACTCACAGAAACGCATATTAGCAACGTGGAAAAGTTATGAAAGACTATTTTGCTGAGTACACTAAGATATTAAGATTCCTTTCATTCTGACTTATTTACCCAAGAATCCCTTCTAGCTCCGCCCTGCGTATGAAATTATAAATTAGGTCTCTGACTATCATGTAAAGTTCCTTCACACCGTCACATTTCCGTTACAGGGAGATCATGTTGGGGTTTATGAAATAGATCCATGAGTTTGTAGTGTACCTAGAGTATGTTTATCATTCGGTAGTTGGCCATCTTGCTAAATTAGATTGATAAAATTTGTTATCAGTAGTGATATATCGCTCGATGTAATGGACAGTCCCTAGCATGAGGCACTAGATCGTCTATTCAATGAATAATGTGGTTTTCTTGGTAAATTCCATGAAATTGCGTCCAGATTTTTGCTAAACCTTTCTAAAGCATTGGTTTCAAGGTAAATAGCACCATACATTGGGAAAAAACAAAACAAAATCACAGCACATCGACTGTCGGACTCACAAGTCGGGGTTAAGTAGGCCTAACATTTCATACTGCTGTCTGAGACCTTGAGTTCCCGATTTTTATCACTGTGTAAATTAAATTTAATAACGTCCTTTCTGTTATTAATCAAAAATATTTTCATGGTAGATTTCTGCGGCTTTCTAAAAAGCCAAGAAAGTAGAAACACATCTTTGTGCGAATTTTCTGCATGTTTTATCATTATTTAGTTACGCAGACGAACAATTTAAAAATATGATGTACACGTCATCATTAAGTATTCACCGCTTGTAAAAGAATACAAGAGCCCAATAAGGGCCACAATCGCTACGCTGACAATAAGCTGCTTAACTAAGTAGTTTGGGATTTAGAATGTCAGAAAAAAATTTTTCAATTCTATACCTCGGTCGTATATGAGGCCAATAGGGATCAAGGTACATGTCGCATAATAAACGGAAATCATCCCTTTAAAAAATCTTTGTCCATTGAACAACCAGAAAACAGTTGGGATGTTTCTACTCGAAAGCTGTCTCTGGAGGGATGGTAAATTATAAAAGTATTGGACAGAATGCCATCCCAACCCGACGGACAATAGTTATATAGTCCCAGATGGTGACATCTAATTTTCCCCCAACTGCGACTTAGCTAAACGCAGCTAATGCCAGCGAGCCCGGATGTTGCGGCCTTCGGGCCTCTTATTCTACAACCGCCTCCCTTGCAATGATCGACCGTGTACACATATAATTGTCCGTCCTGCGTTACACCAAATAAGTAAAACACAGACAAATCGCCTCGCCAGCACAATAGATGGTTTGTTTCCCAATTCTGAGCTTATAGAATAGGAGTACTCTCACCTAAAATTGTTGAATAAAAACAGGAAAAGGGCGAACATATTTTACACACAGTGATTACAAAATCGGGAACACAACAGGGCCGTCACCAGCCATAGACATGAAATGTGCCTCCTGACTCCTACACTAGCCCGGCGTACAGCATCGTGACTTGTGCGCAACTGTGCGGGTAATGTGCTGTCTTTTCGTTTTTTGTCTTGTTTTTTTCCCATGGTTAGGGTTGCTTTATTATCCTGTTGAAAATCCAGATGCCTAGAAAAGTGTTACACTACTGGACACGTGACCATTTGGGTTCTGTGATTGGGAGTCCAAGACACACCACATCCAGAGATTAGACAGATCTAGGTCTCACATTTGCAGGGAAACTGGTCTTTTACTCACGAGCCGAAATCCATTACTGATAACAAATTATAAATCTAATTAGCCAAGATGGGCCAACACAATAACCATCACCTACACTACAAATAACTCATTCTATTCATACACCCGCTACTGACATCAGTCACGGGAAATGGACCAGTCTATAGGAATTAACATTATATCAGAGCACCTACATTCCAACCAAGCGACCAATGGAGTATAATCAGAATGAAAGGAATCCCTAATTCTATACTCGCAGCAATAACTGTCATCTCAAAGACTTACCACGGTCTTGCCTATAAACTCGGTTTTCTTCGTGTACCTCCACTTCATTTGAAAGGTGCTAGGAATAAAAGCTATTCCGCGCTTACGAAGAGAGGACTCCTTAGAAAAATTCATCTGAATTTTTATAAAAAAGTGTGTTTGTAGCCAATGGAACGGGCGGCTTACATGTATCTCCCTCAAAATAAACTTCCATATTTAATCAAGGCAGAACGAACACTGCATTTAAGGGATAACGCTGGGATCTGACTTTAAACTTTGGGCGTCATCGGTTTCTCACTTTTTGGTTCTTTGTTCTATTTATTATATACCACATACTGCTTATGGGTGCTTTCCTCTCCTCCAGTATTACCGTTATTATTGGCATAATGAAGCCCATCAATACCCATATCGCGCGGTATGAGACTTTTTCTTAAAGCGAAGTGCCCAAACTGACTAACAAAGGGGTTTGATGTCACAGATATTATAACGAACTCCGTTAAGTCAAATTTCGGCTAATTCCACCGGGTAGAGATATGACTTGGTTTTGCCCATAACAGTATGGGCACAACATGATTTGACTGATGTGGTTCAGTACCCTTTGTTAGAGGTCATCTCCTGATCGTACTAACTGACGCGACGGGTATCCCATTTACCCGGGATTTGCCTTTCGCACCACCCGGTGTTGAGGGGGCCCGTCTTAGTGGACTCGGTCCACCAGAGGTTGCCCTTATACTACATAAACCACGGCGTTACTGTATCCGCCTTCCGCTTATGGTTCGGAGCAGGTCTGTGTTGGCCCCTTACTACTAGACCTTTTATCCATGTTTTCGTGGGGGTTGATACATATAAACAAGTGTTGCCTACTCGTCAATTTATTAATCCCCGTATCCTAGCAGACATGGTCCGCAAAAAAAAGTAACCTCCGGAGGCGCGAACCCCAGGGCACGAATGTTCGTCAACGAATTTTGGTTGAGGTTTTTTATTTCTCTCAATCACGTCATACCCACAGTTGAATTGCTTGTGTCCCAGAAGTTCAACCATATATTTTAAGATACATTCATTGTGGGGTTCTCATTGCCACT
>CAJDSM010018245.1:2033-30803 GCA_903981925.1 Ostrea lurida
AAGAAAAAGCCTTAACACCACTTCATGCAAAATAAACAAATTGCATATTGTTTCAGATACAGAGCCCTGACAGCTAATTCCGAGATCACTTAAAATAAAAGGAAACCCTTCCAGCACTTTGTTTGGAGATTAAATGACAGAACAAGAGAAACAAGGCAATGAAAAGTGTAGCATCCCCTCACACTTGTCTTCTGTCTTGTTCACAAGATTTTTGGCAATAATCAATAGTGACCTTGACTTGACCTTCAAAATCAATAGGGATCAATCTTCTCTCCATGAGCATCATTTGTGGAAGGTTAGATGATCCTCCGATGAATATCTCTGTCTTCTATCTTGTTCACAGGATTTTTAGGTAATAAGACCTTTGACCATTGACCTTGATAATCAATAGGGTTCATCTTCTCTCCATGGGCAACATTTGTGGGAGGTTTGGTGCCCTATGATGAATGCTATGTCTTCCATCTTGTTCACAAAGATTTTTAGGCAATAGTCAATAGCGACCTTTGACCCTTGACCTTGAAAACCAATAGGGTTCATCCTCTCTCCATGGGAAACATTTGTGGGAGGTTGATGATCCTCCGATGAATGCCTTGCTTCTATCATGTTCGAAAGGTCCCAGAGACCACACAGACACACGAAAGAAATGCTATATCCCTCCACAAATAGAACTTTGCAAGGGGATAATAAAGACAGTTAATATCTTCTCTAAAGCATCTTATTTATCATTTAAACTTGCTTTGAAATACACTATTCCGCAGTTAAAATAAACCTCAGTATTATTTACATTAAAATTACTATTAGTATTTGCATGTCAATTATGATGACCTTGCCTGATGAGGTCAATTTTCTGAGAATCACATTCGAGATCAATTGATGACACAATTATCGTAAAAAAAAAATCTTCCAAGTTGCCTGAAAATCAATCCAGCACCTACTACTGCGGCTGCGTGGCCGTTAGCGGCCGCCAGCATGATAGGGGACTTCCTGTGGTATCACAATGGTTGACCAGGGCTCCATGGTTAAGTAACATTTGCATAGACTCAACATTGGTCCACTAAAGGCAGCTGCATGCAGGGGGTCCTATATAAAACAGGCAACAAAATCTTCTGTTTACTAAGATCAGTTTTCTCATGCAAGCATCATTTTAAAATAACTGTAATGCATTTCATTGAGGGCAGTACCACACACTGATGAAATTGTTCCATGCATATATGAAAAAGATTACCGCAAATCACCCCAAAAGCGTTCTAATTCAGGGGTGATTCTGCACTAACTGTGTGTATAGTCACATTATTGTAAAATAACCTTATTTAAGCAACTATAAAGTTTTGTTTTTTTTGATCTGTGAACAGTGAAATTTGACTTTAATAGTTTTTTATATCTCTGTAATTGAGAGTGTGGGGGGATTGCGTTTTAGGTTTGAGTGACCAATAGAATGACCTCATCAACTGTTCATGAGTACGATTAAAACCCACAAGTGAGAGTGAGGAGCGAAGCTTAGTCAACCGATAATGGGGAGAATGATGATCAGAATGATATTTTTATTATGTGTATGAATAAATAATTCATATGCATACATTTCTTTTAATTATTAATGATTCTGTGGAGCTCTACCGTCAATGGCACCCTTTTATCATATATTATTATTTTCATGTAATGTATTATATATAAATGTACATGTAAATATATGCGCGTAAAACACCAGGCAACATATACGATAATTCGACTCACCTTTTTCAGATTGAAAAGCAAACCATTGACCATAGATCTCTTCTAAATAGGCGCGGTAAAATAGGTACCGTGCGTGATGGGTATCCTGATATCGCGATAATCGGATATTTTCGTGACGTCTGCGAGTTAAAGTTAGGGACAGGATATCCACACAACGCGTAAATTCAGTAGATAAACTTTTTTATCATTGATTTTATTGTAAAACAGAAAACGACAAAAATTAGGTCTTTTAAAGTATTTTTTTTATCTCTTCACAGGAAATTCTTTCGGAAGAAAAAAAAAGAAAAGAAGAGGGGTATATTTAATAAGTATGCACCATTTTTCTTTCCAGTAAAGATTCATGTTCTATTTACATGTATATTGCATTTCTGTTTTGTAACAATATTGTGGTCTTGGAAACAATTTCGTTAATACATTGTACGTTCATATCTTATTTTGCTAGTAAAGACGCCGGTTTGTCTCCCAGCCAATTTCTATATATATTTTTATCTTAGTATTTACATTTTTCGTCATTTTAATAAATGAACAAATTTTTACAATCTCTTCTTTTCTTTGTTTTCTTCCGAAAGAATTTCCTGTGAAGAGATAAAAAAAATACTTTAAAAGACCTAATTTTTGTCGTTTTCCTGTTTACAATAAAATCAATGATAAAAAAGTTTATCTACTGAATTTACGCGTTGTGTGGATATCCTGTCCCTAACTTTAACTCGCAGACGTCACGAAAATATCCGATTATCGCGATATCAGGATACCCATCACGCACGGTACCTATTTTACCGCGCCTATTTAGAAGAGATCTATGGTCAATGGTTTGGTTTCAATCTGAAAAAGGTGAGTCGAATTAATCGTATGTGTGCCTGGTGTTTGCGCGCATATATTTACATGAACATTTATATATAATACATTACATGAAATAATAATATATGATAAAAGGGTGCCATTGACGGTAGTAGTAGGAGCTGCCACTGAGATCATTAATAATATAAAAGAAATGTATGTATATTGAATTATTTATTCATACACATAATAAAAATATCAATCTGATCATCATTCTCCCCATTAGGTTGACTAAGCTTCGCTCCTCTCTCTCACTTGTGGTTTTAATCGTACTCATGAACAGTTGATGAGGTCATTCTATTGGTCACTCCAACCTAAAACGCAATCCCCCTTGGCGCAATTTCAGCCCAAACCCTCCGCATGTAGAATAGACATCAATCGGAGCATTTGGCAGCTTTAAAGAACCCTCACTGCTACGGCCCTGAGCGCTACATGTATGAATGGGTCTAAATTGGTGGTACTTTACCTGTACCTACACTGACTGGTGACGTCTCAGTATGAATAAAAAATTATCGACGGAACGTAAAACAAACAAACAATATTNAGTACTTTACCTACACCGACTGGTGACGTCTCAGTATGAGTAAAAAATTTTCGACGGAACGTAAAACAAACAAACAATATTAGTAACTCAGTATCAAAATCCATTTTGTTCCCAATCAACACACTATTACTGTGATGGCGAGGTTAAACAACATGTACATGTATTTCTACCGTTAAAATCAGAGGAGTGCCGACCCTACATGTATAGCGATAAATTTGAGAAAGAACAGTAAATTTAAATCATTTTTCATGAGAACGAGCGAACTGATATCAATGGACCCACAAATAATGTAGGAACGAAGCCCAATCACCCGTGGATAATTATGACGGATTTTTATTTTTCTTAACAAGTCATCTTCATCGTCCTTCAATGCAAAAGTGTACTTCTCTGGGTAACTATAAAGAAGTAAAATTAATTAATTATTTTATGCAATGATATACAACATGTACTAGTATCCAAATAAAATACAATACAATCATGTGTCAAATCTAGACATACTCTAAGGCACTTCACTTGTGAAAGAAAGTATGACAGCGACATCTAAACGCCGGTCACAATAGTTTGTATGACCGACGATATGGTTATAAAATAGAATAATACAAAGAATGTACAACTGGACAGGGTAAAACTAAATCTATAGTAAACAGATACGAACTCCAATGCAAAACTAAATCTCAATTAAAGAGGACATGAAGCTTAACTTAAAAAGGATACGAACTCGAATGCAAAGCTGAAACTAAACTAAAAGGATACGTTGTGAAAGATAATACTATAAATAGACTCCTCTTCCTTTCTCCTTTTTAATCTTTGTCTTCTCCCGAAAGAATTTCCTGTGAAGAGATAAAAAATATTTTAAAACTACCTAATTTTTGTCGTCTTCCTGGTTACAATAAAATTATGTAAGTTGATATATAATGAATAAGAAATTTCCTTGTTTCGTTTTGTCTAAATTATTGCAATTTACATTAAGAGCCCCTAAACTGCCAGCATGTTTACATGTCTCATGGGAACGGCGTCGAAAAGTTAAATGTTAATTATATAAAAAAAACACTTTTTCAATCAGTGAAATTAACATACATAAGTGGGTGGGTATGGAGTACACTCGACGTTCTTATCTTCATGGTTTCTAACAATGAAATTTTATATTTCTAACAATGAAATCTTATATTTCTAGCAATGAAATCTTGTATTTCTAACAATGAAATTTTATATTTCTAACAATGAAATCTTAGTATTTGCTACATATACGTTCAGTTCTGTTTGAAGTCCCACCCGTTGAAATTGACGTATTCACAATTGCAGCACATTCATGAGGAATGGCTATCGTCACATTTTGTACAGAAATAAAAGGCAGACACACTGAAAATATAAACATGTATATGTGTGTGTATGTTTGGCGTATTTACGGTGGTTATCCGTAAATGTCCGTCTTTTACTTTATGTGTCCAGTTCACGAACTTCCTGGACAACCCTTGTACATGTACGTATTGATATAAAGTGAAAATAAAAATATCGCTAAAACGAATTTTTAACGCCACTACCGCCAAAGAATGCGTATGTCGCTTTCAGAAATAGATGCAATGTACCAATATTCAATGGAGACGGCTTAAGGACAGACGCTATACGTGTCCGACATTAATCCTATTATTTATTTATATTTCAGTGGCCTGGGAACATTGCTTCCAAAAATTATATTTTATTTTTAAGCTACACCTATATCTGTTAAATGTATATCAAAGGGAAAATATATATTCGATGAATTATTTTTGAGTATTGACATGTTTTTTGCATGCCGTGAAAGGTACAATGCAAAATATCGAACTCAAAAAGTGTCCTGGCAATATCAGGTAATATAAATTTGTATAACGCTAACAGAGCCCAACCCGTTTTAAGAGAATCGGCATTATATCAAATTAAAATATCGCCGTATTCGCACTATTATGGGTTCAAAATAGAAAGAACTGTTTTAATGTCTACATTATAGTTAAATTTAGTTAATAAAAAAAAAGTTGTCACCTTTTTAAAAATACCAGATGTACATAAAGGCATGCGTCGTCAACGTTATAGAAAATCGCATATTTTTCTGAAACAATAAAATACATAAACTTTTTAAATAAAAAGGGGAAATCATTGTTACGGTATACTAGACAAATACATGTACCAGCATCGGGGATATTGTTTATATAAATAGCAGATTGTTCAACAACTTTTTGTACCCATTGAAAAGGATTCCCACAAAAGATAGGTACATGTAGGTACGGGACAGTTTAATTCAAGACTTTGCGAAAACCTACAACGTCGTAAGAGTGGCAATTACTGGATACTTTATAAATGTTCATGCAAAAATATTATATAAAATTTTAATGCACATGCAATTTTTAATGCATGTTTACAATTTTAAACCTTGGAACAAATTCAGGAATCTAATTCAATTCCAAATATATACTCACGGTTGTCCAAAATGAAGATAGCGAATTTGATTGTTCGCGCTTTCGAAATCTAGCGGGTGATTTTTTTTTCATAGACCAAACCATGCTTTTCTTTCACGTCCTCTCCAGTCTTATGATCAGATTTTGAGCTTGGATTAGTTAAATAGCATTGGCCCGGACGCGGAAACTTAACCCCATTTCCGCACTTGTGAAAATTGTATGTATTTGGAACTGTCCTCAAAAATACTTCCTTGTATATATCAGAATAAGTAGAACCAATTTTGTACAAAGTACGAATATTGCTTATAACACAATTTAGACAATGATTTCAAATGTCCTGTTTACGGAAATGTGCCTATTTTGGAAATGGTTCACATGGAACTCCTCTTGTCGCAGAGCTCTAAATTTTAGCCAAATTATACGTACTTCAAATATACTTGAAAAGCAAAACTTCATCATAATCTGATAAAGCACAAAACACTTAATTTTCCTGATATTCTAATTAATATGTTCCAAAATTCTCCTCCAAATCCTCGAAAACTTGTTTTTCAAATTTTAAAAGTTATTAAAGGTCATGTACAGTATTATTAAACTGGTAAATGTATGTTGTTCGATGAATGTCTACTAATGAAGTAAAATTTAAACAATAGAAAACAAAACCATATGGTCACATACAGTATAGATAAAGAGAATGCCTTTCATAACTTCATGAACAAGAATTAGAAACAATCTAAAATGAAATTGGAAACACTCGCATTTTGCAGCGTTTGAATACTTGAACTTAGTGACTGCATGAATATATCATAGGCAAAGATACCAACATGACTGATTAGTGACTGCAGAATAAAAGTCCATTCATTTTGTATATAGTCGTGTTCTCATAAGGACTGATATGGTGTCAAAGCATAGAGTGCGATATGCAAACAAAAGTACTTATACATGTAATTCTTTGTATCAAGCAAATGCACTGCCTCAGTGTACTAAGTATATAGTAATGGTAGTATTCTAGAATTATAGTAAATGCTAGCTTTTCATGTTAGTATCCTGGTATATGCATATTCAAATTTCACTTATTTACTTGTTGTGATGAAAATATCATGTGTTTTAGCATTGAATAAGATAGAGTATCACCCACTCTGGTACATGTAGTGTTGTAGACAGACAGAGAGGCGTAGATGAAAATATCGAGTTTTGAAAACGTAAGGGAAAACTACATGTACATCTGTAAAAACATCTGATTATAAGAACCACTAATAACATGAATCTGTCATAGCAAGTCAGAGACAATTGTTTTGCCTCGAACTAGAATGTCGCTCAGTCATTGGTGGAAACACGTCACGTGACTGCCGTCTAAATTTCTTTAGACGGCGAGTAGCAAAATATAGACGGCAACATGGCGGATGTTACGTCTTTTTTTTTAGCATTGAAACTAACTTTTCGTCTGTCTAAAATCTTGAGTTCTCGACAAAACAAAACACTTATTAGGTTTGTTACTGACTGTCTGCAGAAATATGTCGGGTTGTTCAAGTTCATAGAAGGCTCGGCTTCGCCTCCTTCTATGGAATTGAACAACCGACATATTTCTGTAGACAGTCAGTAACAAACTTAAGTAATAATAGACAGCTGTAATAACCGTAAATCACCCGCTAACCTTATGGCAAAAAGACAAAGCATATGCCAGCTGATAAAGAATCATGTAGAAATTACATTATAGAGGAATGGGCCAAACGTTATACAAACCATAAGGCAACAGACATAATATTACTCCCTACCCTGGACCCCTCCTGCGTAATCAGAAAAAACACTGGGGAGGGGGGGGGGCAAACAAAAGAGCACTGCCGTTACCTTGAGACAACTGGAAAAGATCTCAGAATGATTGGCAAGGAAGAGTAATTAATTAAGTCTACAGATAAGAAATTAAAAGAAATAAGCATATATTGATAAATATATATATATAATATTTATCAAAGTTCAAAGTGAATGTTGCAGGCATACATGTAGCTCTGATCCTTCGACGTATTTGGCTCCAGTCTTTGGCATTGCATTTTCAACATTTTTTTTATTGGATTTCCAACATTTTGGTATAAGCACCAATGCACATCTGGTGCATCAAAATTGGTACCATATATTAAGATTTATATCTTGAGCACTGGATCTTATGATTGTTTATACATGTAGAACACGTTAAGGTCTTCAACCCTTTGTTTTTAATATTGAGAGGTTCAATTCATTAATTTGTTATGTTTGTCCGGTCATATCTGGTATTGTGCCTGTTTTAGGCACAGCTAGTCAGCTACTATCGCTATTTTCGGCCCCCGCACATAAATCGCTGACGCCACGGCTTTACGTTATGTACCGCTAGCGCATGAAAAAACTTTAGGCCCCACCACAAATTTAGTTTTCCTTGGCTTGGAAATTTATACCGTTGACATGTCTAATAAGATTCCGTCAGTCATAATGGACCAGCTTCGTTGTCAATTGTTGTACTTTTTATATCGTAGGAAAGTTACATTGAGAAATTCAGCAATGACAGGCTTGTTGATCTTCTGCATTCGTGCCATTCCATTTGTTAGACGCTTATATGACGCTACTTGTGGCCTCAGCCGACCGAATCACAAGCGTAGGGTTAGCATTCAAATCAAAGTGTGGCTCATGTTTTTAGATTCATTTAATGGGGTTACTTCATATCGGAGTGTTGATTGGGCCATTGATCATGACCTGGAATTATTTACTGATAGTGCTGGTGCTGACGGCTTAGGTTGTGGGGATACCCGTGGGAGTCCGGGTTAGAATAGGTCCCCAGCATCCTCTTGCGTTAGCTATGCGGTGTCAGAAAGCACTAAGAAGCTGTACATAGCTTCGCTCAATCATTTTGATTTATTTAGTTGTATTTATCAGCACGATCATAGCTGGTCACCCGTCATTCAAGACTTAGTTGGATTTTGTCGCTTATTTCTTGTACAAAAAAGTTACCCCCAACACAGTCAAATCTTATATAGCAGGAATTTCATATTTTTGTAAGATACTGGGTATGCAGGACACCACTAAATCATTGTTTCTCAGCAAAATGCTTGTAGGCTGGAGTAGGTTGAATGCTAGGGTTGACGTTCGCAAACCCATCACTTTAGACATGCTATTTAGCATGATTGCTATCCTGCCCAGGATATGTAGGTGTAGCTATGAATCCTCTATGTTTACTGCAGTGTTTTCAACAGCCTTTTTGGCTGCTCCAGAATTGATGAGCTTATTCAGAATTCTAAGAACAATACAGGTCATGCTATCCAACTTGGTGATGTTTGGTTGTCAAGCAACAACTCGGTGCCTATTTTGTTTAAAAAACATTTCAAAACAGACCAGTTTGGTAAGGGGCCGTAGTCCGCTTATCCCCCGCTTATCTCCCACTCGGGGCCCTGTTTAGCTATTACAAGCATACATGCGTGCAAGGCCAAGATACCCATGGGCCTAAGCCCTTTCTCTGCCATGCATCTGGTTTTCCAACTACTAGATATTAGTTTGAGGCCGTATTCTCAAAGGTAATTCAGTCATTGGGTCTGGACAACAAATTTTACAAAACACATTCTTTTCGCATTGGGGCAGCAACCAGCGCTTGGGCCAGTGGTAGCAGTGAACAAGTCATTGCGAACAGGAATAGGTGGAAATATGGCTGTATGCACAGGTACATCAGGATATAGACACTGGGGCATTTACACAATAGTTACACTTCATGATTGACCTCCCAATTAATCTTGTCACTACTCGCGTTGATACAGTTTACTACTTCATTACACAATTTTATCATTTCTTTTTGTAGAACGTAGAATATGGGTTATGGGTTAATCTATAATCAAGAGGGCTTTTTGTCAAGTCAGGAAATCTGTCTTTAAAACTAACCTAGAGTTTTAGCGCAAGCATGCATCCATTTTTTGGCAGGGTAAAGGGGGAATAAAATGGAGGGAGGTAAGCCCTAAAATCAAAACATTGCTCAAGATTGAAGACCCTCGGTATTATTTGGTAATTCACTGTGGGGGTAATAACATACCCGCCAGTGAGGAGAGCAAGTCCATCGAGTTGAGGTTTTCTTGATCAAACAGAACATTGCCGCAACAGCTGCCAACGATAGTCATTACTTCCTCGCAGACATTAGTCAATGCGCCATGGACAAAACAAGAAGGCGCATCAATAGTAGTGTGGCCACTTCATTAATAAGGGCGGGGGGGGGGGGTATATTAGGTACCCAGAAATACAGGCCGACAATCCACGCTTGTTTTCAAGCGACATGTTCATCTCTTCGGAATTAGGTAATAACTTGTTTTTGTACAGGTTACAACAAGGTTTGCAGACATTCTTATCAAATCATAATGCACAGGTTTCACCCCCACAGGGAGAGTTTGGGCCATGACTGCGCTATGACTAGTTAAGGGGTCATAGTTGTCAGCTAAAACCCGGCTGCTTTGTTATGCTTCTAGTCCATCTTGGAGCTTTTCTTGCGCTTATATATGCTTACTTATTTTAGACAGGCTGTTGATTACCACCTACCTCAAATTTGCCCATGTTCATCCAAGCAGATTTGTTGTTTCTCTTATACCAATGTCCATATTTGTTATACTTTTTATCTCCAATCGTGGAGCCTTCATTGTAGCTGATTGAACCTGTCTACCCTGCATTGTTTTACTACATACCGGTATGTAGCTCTACTGGTGGCGCAGACCGCGCTGCTGCACGGTCTCGTGGTGGTTTTTTTACCTTACCAGTAGGCTCATTGAACTTTATTTAAATAACTTGACAGCAATTTTTAAGTATGGACTAGTAAAAAAAGAGGTGAACTTCTGTTCCCAGGGTGCACCTTTGCATTAATGGGGATGCCATATAAGGCTATATATTGATGCCTCGGCTCCCTCGTTTAAGCGGCCGTGGCCCATTCTGCCAATAACACTTTTATGACACTTTATTTTTTTTTTCTTTATGCATTTAGCGCTTCCTGTTGAGTTTTTCATCTTATGATGATGATACTGCGCTGATGTTGATGATATATTTAAAAATTGCATCATTTAAAAAGAATGTACTTTATTTCAAGTAGAGTGGATAGACGAAGGAATGGGAACGCCTACGAAACGATGAAGTGTTTTAAAAATCGTGATACATGTATACCAAATAAAACAGACTGCAGTGAATATCTCCCTATTCGCTTACCCAGAATTGACATTTACAAATATCAAATAAAGAATATAATTGCTACTGATCTGTATTCAAAATATAATAAACAAAATCTATAATATTGTAGTTCATATTTAAACCTATTTTGTTTTATATATTACGGTTAATTAACCTACTTACCAAAATCATTTCATTTCCTTTTTGAAATTACACATGTGTAACTATCATTTCAATTTTTGTAACATTCATTAGTATATTTTTTTTTTTACTGCTAATCTACATTTCAATTACACTCTATGCATAATATACAATAAAGCATGAATACAAAAGATGCTATTTATTCCCTTTGTACAATGCTGCACACTGTACAATGTATATCGGTCATATATACCACTTGCGAGTTTCTGTTCCGATCCACTCTCTCTCTCTTTCTCATGCGGGCACAAACTCCTGTTGCCCCTCAGGTTCATTAATTTGACATGTACATGTTTTATTACTCATTATGTGTCGAGTCGCTGTGATTGCTTTTCGTTTGTAAGTGGAAGTTGCATCTATGAGTTATTCAATTAAGACTTCAAAACTCCAATGTCTGATTTTAACTTCCAAATTCATTATAATTGCCTTATATTCACCAGGTAAGTCTCTAGTGAGTTTTTACTTAAATGGACTTGGTATCAAAGCTGGCATATTTTCAAATAATTCTAAATGTACTGCAAGAAATAGGCGGTTTATTTTCAAAACTGGCTAATCATTTATAAAACGACTTATTTTCAAGATTGCATGGTATTTTAATGAACTTTGACACATCTAAATCATCTTCTAAGCTTTATTTATACATGTACATGTATGCTTATCTATTGGATTTTCCGCAAAATTCACCGGGAAGTTCAAATTATACATGCAAGTTTCATTTGCCAACAAAGGAAATCCATACTTATCCATTGAAACGGATAGAGATGCTTTAATCATTTTCGTTAATGCCCGCCTTTGAAATATAGCGTACATTTGGATGTTTCATTAAAACTTCATAAAAGGCGCCTTTAAGACTGAACATTTTCATAGAAATCAACATTAAATAAATATGATAAAAATGTAAACTAAATCTTAAAAACTTGCAACATAAAATGCTTGAGCACAGATTACATGTATTAATTGTTCATAAACAATAAGCATACACTACAAAGACTGACATTATGACATTGTTGACATCGGCTGACGCCTCGGTCAGCAGTGGTTTTCTCGGGGTGACAATTTCCACTGTAACCCTCTCTTGCAGTCATTATTTATATAATGTACATGCATATTCATAAATATTGTTTACACGCATGTTCTCTTACCCATTTATTTGGTCTATGAGAAATAAATTGAATTTGAACTTAACTCCCTGGATCTGCCACTAATATTATTATATGTAGCTGAACACACTGCGGTGATAGCGTTATTCACTTTGTTTTCTAAGGTTATCAATTTGTATTTGAATATAAATTGGCGAAGTAAACAATGTGTTAAACGTAATCAGAGTCCAAAAAAAAAACCCATATATACAGAATGTAGGGTAACACGGACCTCCGACAAAAGCGAAGGCAGGATCAGGTGGAGGAGTAAGCATCCTCTGCTGACCGGTCACACCCGCCATGAGCACGTAGTCGAAACAAAGCAAACGGGGTTACCCGTCGTCAAATCTAGTAAAAACTCTCGTGGCGGCGGAGCGGAAGCTACCTCTTCCTCATGCACAATGTATCGCCCTCAAGAGGCTTATATTGACCAGAAAGATAGGATACTTGAACGTAAAACACTGGTCAATCATTGCGTACTTCCAATTAGCAAACTAATCTATTAAATCCTACCCAATACGCTTCCTCGAGCACAAAACAATAAGCCATTGACACAAAGTAGTCACCAATTTTATAAGTGATGAATGTCTATGATCTCGGATATAATTGATAGTGATTTTCTTGTTTGTTGTGATGTCTTCCGTTATTAACTGAAGATTTAAAAGTTTTATTCTCGATCATTAAAGTCTTCGTCTTCCTACCTACTTAGTTATTCTGAAGGTTTTCCCCCATTATCATACACTGATCAGTCATTGTGTACTTGCAATTAAAGGCCTTTGATTACCCATTTTGAAAACTTTGCAATCAATAACATATCTCAACCTTTATTTGCACAACAAATAATAAAGTCTCCACATTGAAATTCTGTTATATTTTTTGTGAAATCTATTAAACACACTACAGAGAAGATTTTGATCATACAAAAGGGGGAGGGGGATAGTGAAATACATATGTACATGTACTCCCTTTAATTAACAACTATCCTGTTAAATCCTAATCTTCACGTATCGTCGGACGTTAAACAATATTATTACTGATTATCAGTTATAATTAATAAGTGGGCAGCACTTTGTGCCTTTAAGGAGGAGGCGAACGCATTATCTTATTACAAAATAAAATACTCGACGTTAGTCGTTGACACTTCCTTGTGATCTTTACGTAAATTGATATTGTAAATAGCTATTCCATGTAAAGGACTCGCATCTATCTTACTGGGAAAACTTCAGTGGAGTCTGATGAAAGCTACCACTCTTGGGTCAGCCATCATGCAGTAGCTCATTTTCCAAAAATGAAGCCACGACGCTTGATCTTAAAGTACTGATCAATCAATGTATATTCCTAATTTACAAATTAGCTTAGTTATTGGAAATCAGCTTAGTCAGTGATTCTGTACATTTTCGTTTCTTTATTACTTTGAGCAATATACTCATCATTTACATTGTGTACAATTGCAAATCCATAAACATATGACAGTCTCCATCCAGTATACGTACATGTATATATGTATACACTTGTTATGTCCATGTATGTATGTCCAAGACGTGATACACTGTAATGTTTGCTGAAAAATGAATACAATTGGTCCTACTTTTAGTTCATGTACAGAATTCCATACACACCCCATTACTTATGGTGACAAATATATATATATATATATATACAGCAACGAAATAATCACAACTAGGGTACTGAAGAATTATTTTCCCGCCGGCCTGTTCCCGGGGTCGAACGTCACGACCTACATGGCAAACCCACGCGTCTAGCAAGACCGTCCATATAGTTCAGCGCGGCTAAGACCATCTTGGCCACGAAGTCTCAACTAAAAAGGGAGTATTATATATGTCGGCGCTAATTTTTAAGCGCTTTAACGCACTGAGGCAATGTCAATTTTTGTATTCAGTCCTCGCTAAGATCGTTCAGGTTTATGTTGAAGAAATAATTCAATTTATAAGGCAGAAAATTAGTGATCTTTTTCAGTGTACGCACAAAATGTTGGTCTTTATAGAATAGGAAAAATACCACTATTAACGGTATGCACAATTGACACTTCACTGGACACAATTATTGGTTACTATAAGCGCAGCCACAACAAACTCTATATCATTTAGATATCTAACCTTTAATCTACTGCAGGGACATAACGCGATGCCATGTAGGATGGGGCTAAAAACGATACATTATGTGAGTGATTCAATCTAATCCGGGAATCATAATAACAGCACGAAAATAATGCAAGAATGGTACTGAGAGGTAGATTGGTTAGTTAAGGAACATGATAAAAGACCTTCCCCTTGATTTTTGGTTAGGGGGAAGACTTGTCGTGGCCGTGTGCGCGGGTTTTGCGTGTGTCTTTGACTCAGGTATCCACAGGCGTTAGGGGCTAGATATGACAGCGATAAGAATACGCGGGCTGATGCGTACGGTAGTACCGGAGTCGTGAGGGTGAAGATAATTTTCAAGTACATCCGAATGTGGTAGTGTTTCGTTGTGATTATTTTCGTGCTGATGTAATGTAATGATAAGGATTATTAATCAATAACATGTATCGTTTAGATCCTAGGGATTAATTTAAGGTGTGAGTGTATATATATTGATACTTGTTTGTGCTTTATATATTATTGTGATAAATATCTGATATAATATCTTCTAGAGTGCTCAACGTGATTCACGGAGCTATATTAAATTGATGACTAGGATGTGGTTTCAATCACAATATCATTTGTTTCTCTACAGCCTGTTTCGTAAGAGGGAAATGTGTCCCCACCTCTACTTCCCGCATCGTCAGGAGAAAATAATGACATCTAATACAACAACGAAAAAACAGCACCTGCAACGGAACTTAAATATTTTACCGGAAAAGGATAATTTTAGGATTAACTCGTTCAATAGTTTCAATGCGCTCTAAGTACTTCGTCCACATGTGGTTCCATTCCCTTAGAACCTCATGGCTTACACACTAGGACTGGGTATTAAAAATTTATTACGGCGGGAATGACGGGCCAAGTGCTGATAAGTTCCGAACGCTTTATTCAATGAAGTTTTTTCGGGATGGCAAAATTATACAAGTAATTTCTCTGAGATATAGTTAGCACTTTTGGAACCGGTCGGTTCGAAGTAGATGATGTTTCCCACAAAATTTCCCACATGATTTTGTAATCATATTTTTATCTTTTTTAATGTCCATAGAATGAAGTGATGCACTGAGGCGTGTATGGTGGGCGAGATCTTGGCTTTGTGTGGGATTCACGGGACAGGGAATTGGCGTTTGGGTAGAAGGTTTGGCATTAAATCTATTGTATGTTTTGAACTCGAGGTGTTTGGCACTTAGTCCCACATAGCTTTGTCATCTTGTCCTCATTAGAGGATACTTGTCGCCAAAATACAACTATACTTATCGCGTGAGCGTTACTGTAGTATATGAGAAACATTCCGCCGTTTAGCGGGCATTTGGTCCTTTGTTCCGAAGTGAAAGTGTTCGTGAAGTGAACAAGAAAAATCGGCATCGGCCTGAGTGCAGGGGCAATCTCATACAAATCTGTAAAATCGCTTTGGAACGTGCGAATAGGTAGAATTCTAAAAAGTACATGCATTCAGTGAAATGAGATATGCGCGATACGGTCATTAATTCGTGTCTTATATGTATTTACCCGTGTGAGATGTTCTGGAGAAGGAAGCTTGGCGAAGGAGTACATTGCCCGACTGCATGTTGCCCCCGCCATCAAAAACAGTCGGAAGATTCACCGGGTTTTAACATGATCTTCGGGGGAAGTAGAGATACCAAATAATTCTGACGGGTATCTCATAAAGTGAAAAGGAAGCGGGAACAATTCCTTTGTGTTTGAAGATGGAGAGTATAAATGCGGAAAGGATGGTATTTCAAATTACTGGGCTTCGATGAGCTTGGGAATCTATGGTTCTTGCTGGTGTCCTTGTAAGGTCTGTATGGTTCGACAATTTTGCCGCACGCCGAAACTGATCGATTTCCGACGAGATGCACTAATGCCCCAAGTGCATAGGGCCAGGCCGATGCGTAGGTAGGAGAAAGAATTTTCCGCAGTTGTATTATCAGCAAATAACCATGTACTAATGAACTGGCGACAGCTCCTTCAAAAGCCGCCGTACCCAGTCAAAGTGACTCATATGAAGGAAATGTGTTGGTGAAGATTGAAACGGGAACTTCAGAAACGGAAAGCGTGCGAAATTCTACAAGATAAATAAAAAATTGTCCCGATGAGCTGGGAACACGCCATTAATCACATTTCTGATCCAACATACACTGAATCTGGTTACCAATTCATACCGACATTTGGTGTTAAATACGCATCAATTCCAAGACGTTAATTGACAAGAGCTGCTGAGAAAACAAAGGAAAATTTTTTATAATGTTTTATTTTTCTTTGTCTTTAGATTGTAGACTCATCTCAAAATTGAAGCGAAGGCCATTAATTTTTTTTTCTTTTTTACGAATACTTTTTGGCGGCACTGTAGATCCTCCCAAAACTTTTGTGATGTCATTTGTGGTTGTTGTTTAAAAAATGGCTGTATATAAATAAACATAACTACTGCGAATCATGATAGAAATATAATCTTTTCCAAAGAATTTTACATATAGATAATAAAGATCTGATCAAACTCAGCTGATAGTAATAAAAGTTTAATATAAGTTAATAAGTAGTAGATGGAAAATAATTATTACATAGAAGCTGTCCTATTCTGGGAACTAATCCCCCCCGCGGCACAATAACATAATGAACAATCTGAACAGATGTTTCATCAAAGATAATAACGAGAACCGTTGTCTATCCAAATGGGATTATATATAGCATATAATTCTTTTAGGAGGAGGGTCTGTGGACATGCTACTAATGCATACATTGGTGAAAAATGCGCTAAGGTCTTTAACTTGGCATATCTTGTAACAAAAATTTTGTTGTCCAAGAACAAGGGAATTCCTGACAACATGTTATGCAGCATCCCTCCATTAGTGTGATCTTACACACTGCACAAAGTTTTCATAAAAATCGCTGCAAGTCGATTTAAGCGAGGATGTTTGCGGACAAACGCATTCTGATGCATGGTATAATTTGGTGAAATAATGCCTTAGATCCAACTATGTTCATATTCTTCGTATCATAATTAAGTTCGAAATGTCCCAAACAGAAATTTCTGATCAATATGCCACATCTCTCTATATATAGTATACTTCTAACGCTCGCACAAGTTTTATATTTTAAAATCCGGTGAAGTCGTGTTAGAGCAGGAGTTGCGGACAATGCACTGTTTATGCAATAAGGTATTCTTGGTGAAAATGCCCTAAGTCCAACGTGTATATCTTGCACAAAAATTGTGCCAGGAACAAAATTCCTGACATAATGGCACATCTCCGGATTAATATAGCTCTATCACAGCCACCACAAAGTTTCATAAAAATATCCGGCAAGTTCGTTTAGGAGGAAGTATTGCGGACAACGCACTGATGGACATAGGTATTTTGGGTGAAAAATGGCCTAAGTCCAAAATGTTCAATATCTTCAGTACTTAACAATTTTGTTCAATTAAATAACAATTATTCCAATGACAATATTGCACTCTCCTTTTCCATTATATATTTAATACACTTCCACAAATCGTTTCATAAAAGGGATCACTTGCAAGTTTCGGTTTCTTTTAGGCACAGGAGTTGCGGGACTAACAACATATTTCGGACAGACAGACCGGAACAGACAGACAGACAGTGTGACTTAACCTTATTCAATTACCCCCGAAACTTTTTCCGTTTGCGGGGTTAAATACTTGTTCAAGTGGGGCAATTAATTCTCGATATGCGGGTATTCCTCTACCTCATGTGTTCTCAACATTATCCTTCCCTAATTTTACGCAATACTTATATATATAGGAAAGACAGATTTTCCTACACTGTTATCATTTAACAATTGTCATTTTATTTATTCTCATTAAATTGCTTGTATAACGAAAAATCATTTTCGAAAATGTGCGATTTTTCGGGGATTGTTGGAATCTAAATTTTATACTTTTTTATAAAACTCTCATTTTAATGAGCCACGTTTTTTTTTATATCAAAGCTTTTTGTAATTCCTAATCGCTTATCAAAGTGCAAATTTACTGTGTCAGTCTATTTGATGCATAATACACGAGAAGAACCTGCTACAACAGCCGATTGATTTACTATTTGAATAGTTAGCAATTCTCTCTCAAGAGATTACTTGGTGTAAGATCGACATTCTTCTTATGTATTCTCAACCATATGAGATTTTCTAGATATTTTTTTGTCGGTCATCACTGGTAAAAGTACATTTATTTGGTACAGGTAGTCTAAACTTTTTATGAAACTTTGATATAAGTCATTCTCAAGATCGTAAACCAGATGGCGGGGATCACTGGGTGTCTCCGTGCACACGCCGCCTTATTTAATCAAGTAGTGTCAGAAAGCACAACATTAGATCGTCTCAGGCAGCAATGTACTATCTAACCCTATTAACCAAATTATCCCAGATGCAAGATTCGAGTTTCCGGCCTATTGGGTACCCCCTTTTAGGTAAAGGTCCAAGGTCAATAGCTGACTGGATTAGTGAATGGAAGATTTTTTGAAAGATACACTGTTTCTCAAAGAAAATATCAAAAGCCCTTAAGCTATCCCTCTTAGTTTCTTAAAAGATTAAAACTCCAAGTTTGACATTTTTTGAAATTTATTTCAAAGGATAACTATGTCAAAATATTGGTTACCGGAAGGTGGAGCATCTATATGCTGAAATGCCCAAAGCCTCCATCAATTCTTCTTATTTGAAAAAATTATATTTGCTCTTATTTTTACATTTAAGTGCTTTGAAAGTACTGATCAAAGGGATCTAAATGCCCACTGGATCACTAAGGTCATCAGAAGTTTTCGCAACAAAAGACATTAGGGTTCTTACATGAAGGTCATTTAATATGTGCTAACTCAAAGCCTGCCAAGCCCTTGGTTAGAAAGATATAAACCTAGCTTAAGTTTTGTGAAAGTAAGAAAAAGTGTAAGTCCAAGGTCACTAAGTCAAAAAGTGGTCGTGGTGTTGAACAAAGGGTCTGATGATGAAGGCATCCCTATATGTGAAATATTATAAGCATCTAAATCCCAGGCTTAGTAAAATGATAATGAAAAAGCCCAAAGTATTTAGAGTTTTTTGGAAAGTAAGGTCATTTAGTCCAAGGTCCCTGGGTCAATAATTACTTAGTTCCAAACATTAAAAAATAACGAATAGTTCTATCTCAAGCCACATCTACTAACCAATGAAATCCATAATAAGCCTATTCCCTTTGATCTGAAAAAGAAAAATAGAACCCCGTGGGGATCCGGGTTATTGAATAGGTCCTTCACTATTTCCCCTTCAAGCGTGTCCCGTAAGAGGCGACTGAATGGGGCGGTCATTGTTTCGGAATTGAAGGCAGACGCAAGAAAAAATACCGAGGCCCCGCACGTCACAGCAAGGTGTGCATTTTCGTATGAAAGATCCCCTCCTGCTCAAGGAGCAATGGAGTGGCCGAGCATTAGGCCTAAATTTTATATGCAGCCCTTCACCGGCATATTTGGGGACGTCTCATATAGGGTGTGTGAATATTTCTCGGTGAGGGCACCGTAAAACAAAGAAATTAATTCAATCAAGGTCCTAAAGATATCATGCCCAGGCCTTAAAGTTTTATATGAATAATAGGGTTAAAAGTCCAAGATCAACCCACGCCGCTCAAATATCTGGTACATTTAAATGGAGAGGTCGTCATCATGAAATGTTATAATGATATGTTTAACTGAAAGCGCTTTATTTCCTGGTTATTTCAAAAACGATAGGAGTGTTCTCTCCAGTTTTAAGTTTTGAAAAGTAGGTCAGAGTCCATGGTCAATAAGTCTTTGGTTAAACAAAAACTTAAAGGTCTCGTCTGATTGGCCATCTCTACATGAACATATCATAGCCAAATCCCTTTCATAGTTTCATATAGTTATAGCCCAGGTTATAAGTTTGTTTGAAAAGTAGGTCAAACTCCCCAATAAAGGCTACTAGGGTCAAAGTCTTGGTACCAAAAATAAGAACGTATCATCATGAGGCCCATCTTATATATGAAATATCAAAGCCCTATTCTCTCTCTTTTAGTTCAAAAGGAACTATAGTGGTGAAGTTCTTCCATTGTGGAAGACATGGTCCGCCCTGCCTAACTTCTACCTTTTCATGTGAAAAAATTACTTGCTCGGATTTAAAGTATCAATCATGTCCGAGACACGTTGAAAGTATATTTAATGTTATAAGTATTATAATGTCAGAGAGTTTACAGAGCTCTGTTCAAGTCCTGGTGTTAAGTTCAAATGATCAATTGCATATTCCTTAAACAATGATGATATTTAGATGAAGGCAGATCCGAGAGGGTATTTGGCTGTTTTAGTTGAAGTAATGACCGAAGTTGTGGTATTTTGAGTTTGTGTAGATTCCCTTATATATGAGATATAAAGGACAAATTTGTTTATGCTCAACAAAAGATAAAAGTTGCGTCCAAACAGGAATCTCGACATGCATTTTGCAGATTGGGAACTAGCGGGGTTACACACGATACAGTTGCCAATACTGAGAGTGGCTCCTGTTTTGTCAAAATATCAAGGCAAGCCTGGCCTGTGTGGTTCCTGAGAAAAATGTGACAGGGGAAATTTAACGCATGGGAAAAATGATCCAAGTTGGCGTCAATACAGGAAGTTGATATATAGTGTGCGGATTGGTAATACTATGGCTGTTTACAACGATACAGTTGCACTATGGATTTGCGGGTCTGTGCCAATATCGGAAGCTGGCCTGAGGTGGTTTTTCGCTGAGTAAGGACAATGTGACCAGATAAATTCATTGGTCTATTTGCTTCCATGTAATATTCAAAGTTGCGTCAAACAGGAAGTTGACTATGCGGCAGATTCGGTAAATGGAATTACATCCCGATACCATTGATTGTCATTACCTTGCTGCTCCTGGTGCCCAAATACTCAGGAAGCTGGCCTGTGGTGTTTTGGTTCCCTCAGAAAAACACATGTGAGCAGAAAATTTGTCTATGTGTTCCCAAATATATTCTACTAAATGTGTCTTGCATGATTCATACACAAGAGATACGTTGGGGTGATAGGAAAAACGATGCGTTGACAGTTTGGATAACTGCGTTACACGGATACAGTTGTCGCATACTGATAACTCTTGTGCCAATATCCAGGAAACTGGCCTGTTGGTTCCTGAGAAAAATGTGACTCAGAAATTTGTCTATGATCAAAAAATATGGTCAACAGTTCGTTCTTAGAACAGGAAGTCTTGACAGCGGACAGACTTGCGAAACTGGCGATTACATTACAGATAACAGGTGTCCATTTATGATTGCTACTGCGCCAAATAATCAGGAAAAGCTGGCCTATGTGGCTTTCTGGAAGAAATGACATAGAATGTTGTGACAGAGATGTTTTTATATTTTGTGTGCGACTGCTCGACGATCGCTCAGATCGCACTCTACAAGTGATCCCTCATATGTCGCCATCCGCTAACGCAGGCAGGCGAACCACAATAAAAGGCAGGTTATAAAGGTCTTTCTGAAAAGTAGGGTCTAACAGTCCAAGGTCACTAGGAGACCAAAGTCTTGGTACCGATAAAATCACAAGGTATCTATCATGAAGGCATGCTATACCTATGCAACATATCAAAAGCCTTTCCCTTTCGTTCAATACGAATATAGCCCGGTTATAAAGCTTTTTTAAAAGTAGTGTCCAACGCATACCCATAGGTTATATTCTAGGTCATATAACGTCCTCGGTGCCAAACATTATACTTGAGAGTCAGATTATGTGATATAAGTTCTGTCCCCCTTGGTTCAAAAGATATAGACCAGGTTAAAGTTTTTTCTTTAAAGTGTGACGCCGACACCGGGGTCATGACAAAAGCTCTCCGGACATTCGTCCCAGCGAGCTAAAAATGAAAATGCTAAAACCTTATTACAAGCTGGATGCAAGGATGATAAGGATGCAAAGAGCAGTAAGAATGTTAGTAAGATTACCAATTATGGAGTTAATACCAAGTACGTTTAGAATGCAGTTGTGGTATTGAGCCTTACAGACAAAGACACAAGCTTCGTCAGCTGGAAACCCGTGGGGGTCCAGGTTAGAATAGGTCCCCAGCATTCCCTTGCGTGTCGTAAGAGGCGACTGAATGGGGCGGTCATTCGGATGAGACCGGAAAAACCGAGGCCCCGTGTCACAACAGGTGTGGCAGGTTAAAGATTCCTCACTACTCGAAAGCCCTGAGTGCCGAGCACAGGCCTAAATTTGCAGCCCTTCACCGGCAATGGTGACGTCTCCATATGAGTGAAATAATCTCGAGTGGGACGTAAAACAACAAGCATTCTGAGAGTATTGCACAGCAATACATAATCCCCTACCGGTTACACAAATTATTGGACCGCAACAATATTCTAATTTCATTATGTAGGCTATATCATATACCGTACTTATTTTAAAAGGAATATTGGTGAGCCAGGATAGGAAAAGGGCCTCTAACTTAGTGAAAATGAAATATGATGAAACTCCAAAATTCCGACTCCTTGATTGTAAGCTTGGTATGGCAAGAGAAGTTGTCTACCCAAAGTGATCAAATAGAATATCTGCTAGAGAGCGAGAAGAAAAAAGTGCGGAAAACTGATAATTTATGAAATTTTCTAAAAGCCAAGGGCCATACTCAGTGAAAAATGAATGGATATAAAAACCAAAACTCAAATCTCTTGATCTGCTAACCTGGTGGCATTACGGCAAGCAATCTCACCAATATCAAATGAATATCTGCAAACAGTGAGGAAAACTAGAAATACTGTTGAGTACAACTCACAAAGCGATACCCCCACGTCCACCCCATGTCTTTACGCTCCAATTGGTCCAACGGTTGAAACAGCAGAAAATTTTCCGGTCACAATCCTGTTAAAATCCTACAGCCTTCTGACACTTGCAGATCAACGGTATTAAAGAGGTCGATGAATGTAAGTATACATTCCTTTCATGGTGCATATCATCTCACATCTCATCGTTGCGCTCTAATACTCGTAATCACTTGTCTTAGAATAATAAAGGTATCAAGGTCAATAAGGTCAGACATTGTCATGCAACTGCATCCTCATATTCGAATACGACTACCCACATGCATAATACATGACACACGTCAAGAACAAAGAAGTTATGGCCTAGATCGAAATTAACACACGCGAACAGACAGACAGATACAAACAGAAGAGTACATGACACATACGTCGCATCACTGCATGGCCTCATCCATGTGTCAAGCAATACACGATCCTATGGCAACAGAACCAAATGAAAGGCAAAGTTATGGCCCAGACATGATTTCATGTAAAAATCCAAACCTTATATTTTTTGATCTATAGGTCAAAGGTCAACACCAGAGGTCACAATATACGCGACCATTTGTCTCTTCATAGTGATACAAAACCATATGCAATATGGTATGCCTACCTCCAATAGAACAAAGAGTATGGCCCGGAGACACGCACATTCATGTTAAAAACTATATTTTTTGATCTTATGAGGTTTCAAAGGTCACAGTCATCACAGGAGTCGTCAATATACATGACAATCGTTCCATAGTGATACACCACATATACCAACTATGGTCGTCCTACCTCAACAGACACAACAGAAGTATGGCGCGCCCGGAACACGAATTCATGTTGTAAAAAACTGATATTTTTGATCTGAGATCAAGGGTCAACGGTATATCAGGGGTCATACCATATACATGCACATACGACACATCCGTTCGTCATATGTGATACACCCATTTCTATACCAAAGTATGGTATCCTATACTCAAAGAACAAGAAGTTATGGCCCGGCAACGAATTGCACAGACAGACGAGACAGACAGACGGACAGAAGTGATTCCTATATACCCCCCAACTGTGTTTGCGGGGGTATAAGTAAAAGTCCCGAAAATCTTATAATTTATGAATTTTTCTAAAGCCAAGGGCCAATAAGCTCAGTGAAAATGAACTGTGATTAAAACCAAACTCAACCGTTGATGCTGTAACTTATATGGCAAAGCCAATGTCCAAATTCAAGATGAAATATCTCTGCAAGCAAGTAAGAAAAAAAGTTCTGGAAAACACACGGAGGAATGGGGATGGACAGACATGAAGACAGACACAAAGAAGAAAAGCTATAGTCCCCTCCGGATTTACCAACGGGTGGTAGAGGGACTAATAAATCACTCTTATTACAGATCCTGGGCCAGTTAAATATTTTACGATGGCTACACTTTTTGTAACTATCAACTTGCCCCGCAGAGGCCATAATCTCAGTGAAAAAGATCCGAATGGATATACATAACCAAACCGAACTTGATCTGTATGTCCTAGTATGTATGGCAAAGACAATGTATGACAGAATCAAATAAGAATATCTTGCAACGTAGTGTAAGAAAGCAAGTGCGGAAAACTTATATTATGAATGAATTTCTTAAGTCTAAGGGCCGTATGTAACCAGTGAAAAATGAAATGATTACGAACCAAACTCAACTTGATTTCTGTAAGCGTTGGTATGGCAATGCAATTGTTACCAAGTATCAAGATGAATATCTGCAAGCAGTAATGAAAAGAAAGTCCTGGATAAAACCACGGGATCGGAATGGGGCAGGACAGAAGCATGGAAGACAGACAACAGCACAAGACACAAAAGAGAAAGCTATAGTTCCGTCCGGTTCAAACCCGAGTAAGGGACTTACCATAAATAAACAAATGTCTAAGCTGGAACCAAAAATTGATTGCTCATGTGAATCTATCTAATTCTTGATCCCTTCTGGTTTACGAACACAGTGAAGGGAATAGATGGATACATCCTACACACCTTTGAACAATGTACGTACAGTGTATGTCTAAATATGGGATTTAATATTCTTCTATATACTTTTTATCCACTGTGGGGACTTGATTCAAGTTCTTTTTCATTTTTGACCTATCGTCTTGGCATCAATCTTGAACAAGAGTTCATAATGGAGATGAAGTTTGGTACGGCCAAGTGAGTGATGGACGCGAGGTTCTCTCTGAAGTTTAGGACTCTTTTAAATTAGTTGATCTTACACAGTAGATCCTCATTTTCAACTATACTACTTAAAAGGTATATATTATTAGCTTTTTTGCTTAAAAATTATTAATAACTGTTTAACTCGCAATATTGTTTCCAAGTGAAATCAAAACGTTCTTCGACAAAACTTGCCAAGCATCGCCGTATTGATAGAAAGTTCATCCGAATGTGATCGACAACATCACCTCCTGTTGAATGTTCAATAGGCTATAAGCGCCGAACACAGGCATACAGTTCCAAAATAGAAGACAAAAACAATGAGTTGGACACACACGGACCGCTGGACAGTACAAGGGGATCGGTGGCCTAGGATAAGCATCCCCGTTGACCGTTGTCACACCTCCGCCTGTTAGCCCATAGTCTTGATCAGCGTAAACGAAGGCAAGTCCGTAGTCAAATCAAGTGTGTGAAAACACGGTATGCTTAACAATGGCTATGCAACACATTCAGACACCTTGAAGTTAATGGATTGATTGTTACACGCCCTCCCTCCTTATCATGATCATTAGTATGGAATAAAAATACCATATAGAAAACTGAGAAATTGTCTACTTAATATGTTTGATTTCTCTCGCCAATCCTCTTCCATTAAGTCGATCTTGCGATAGTTAGTTTCCACTTATTACGCAAGCTGGTGGTAAATGTACCATTTTTGGTGAGGATACTATACATGTATATGTGAAAAAAAAAAAAAAAAATTGCCCGTGTGCTTTCAACCTTTACATATAGGTAATTAGATGATGTCCTATCCCATCTAACAATATAATTTTCATCGAATTAGTGTCCTTTGTAATATCCCGAAGAATCTCGATATAAAGGGCACCACAGAATCTGACATTCTGCTCATGATTTGGTTATATTTATCTTAACGGACTTCTAATAGGCAGACTTGACAACTACATATATAAATAAGCGTGATTGACTTTAACTTGTGCAAGTCGTTCAATTGTTCCCTCTTCTATAGTGTTTGTAAGTATACCACTATTCACGCTGCTGTATGGGGTGTGTATATCTCCAGTTTTGAATTCGATACGCAAGAGCATGGCTAGCCGTAGAGGACTTTTTTAAAGGCGATGGCCAACAACTAAAAAAAGTTTTGATGGCTGCAGTGGTTATAACGAATGCTCGTTTAAAGTCGTCAATGTTGCGCATAATTTTCTGACGGTTCGCTTATTCAATGATTCTATGTGTTTTTGCGATTACATTAATGATCACTATAGTCATTTTATGATGGACTGGATTGTTGTGTTTGACTGTCATTTTTCCTACTTAGATTTGAGCTGACGGGTAATCCCGTTTACTTCTATTTCGACTCAAGCGGCTCACGGCGGGTGGTACTGGGGGTTGACCTGTCAGCAGAGGATGCTTACTCCTCCATGGCACACTGATCTGTTTTGAGGCATTCACTGAAAGAGACAAATTTGTCTGAAAATGCGGCATCTTCCTGGTGCATAAAAAGTACCGTATATGATTTATATCCTGCCTTTGTCGGGGGTTCGTTTTGCCCTACACTCGATTTTGTATGGGTTTTTTTATTATGATTACGTTTGACACAATGTTAACTTCGCCTTTTTGTATGTACACTGTAAAGGTGCGCAACAAAATATGTAAACAAACAGAGGGCTACCTGCTTAGAGACCGATTCACAAGGTACAAACAACAACTTTACTGAAAGAATTTCTGTGATCAGCGCGTCATGCTAATGTAGTGCTACTTGCTTCTTTCATCCAAACACCATACCATCAGTTTTATTAATTGTATCCTGTCGTTTATTTCACCAGATCCGAGCTTCTATATCCATTGACAGCCTTAAAGGAGGTTTTGACATCGCTATTTGAGACGCGTTATCCGATTGGCTCGTAATTTTTCGGACTGTCTCAGCTTTTTTTGGTACCACTAAAGGGAAATACACGAAATAACCTGGCGCGATATATTTATTTTTTTCACACTATTTTGAGAAGGGGGGGGGGGGTAACAACAATCCACACTTCAGGTACCTGTGTGAAACACATCTGACAGCATTTGACACAATGGTAGGTCATACTTGTAAACTAAATTGTTATGCATTTCATGACATTGACCCTCCCCATCCCAACCCTTAAACATGCCATGGAAGTGGGTTTCATTTTTTTTTTCTGTTTTTAATTAAATTATTTTTAAATGCCCGTTAAGTATGTCACCATTCGTCTCAAGGGAAATATTTCATATTTAGATTTCCGTTTCGTGATCTGCTTGCAATGTACACGTTTGAATATACATCCGTCAGTCTCTTTAAAAAAAGAAACTTACTTTCCTCTACATCAAGTTCTTGTTTTTAAATATATCTCCACTAAAAAAAACCAATTAGTTATAGTTGGAAAAACATTCCCCTTAATGATATGAAAATATATATCAATTCTCTTCTTTCTCTCTCTCTCAAAAATAAAACAATGGTGCACAGGACGCGATTGGTCAGTTAACAGCAGTTCTCAAATGTTCAATCCTGGCATGCAAATCCAAATCCAGTACAAGTATTTTTTCACTGTTGTAAACAATGAATCTAAAGTCTGTCCAGGACCTGTCATGTTGACGAAAAATTCAAGGTCAGGACATCTGTAGAGAAAGGTGCACTTCTATTTTTAGCATTGCCCTTTATGCTTTGACAGATCACATTTAGTCAGATGCATTATGTTGCTTTGCAGACATGATTGATGAAGTAAATTTTAGGTTAAAACTAAGAGCACTGCTGAACAGTGAACACGTTAAGATGCCTGTAGCAGTAATCAATTCCTTAAATTCTATAGGTTCGATATGTATCCCAGTATCTTGATATAAAAGACACCTCAGTTTTCCACATTTTTTTCGTACTTAGATATTTGAATGATTGAACATACAAAGTCATGTAGATGTTAATGTTAAACAAACAACTCAGACAAAAGGGGGCGATATCGTTAACGTTCAACATTCATGAAGCAATATTCCATTATTACTAACATTAGTAAACGTTTATGTCTCTCAGCTGATTTGATGTGTAATAGCACGAAATGTGGGGGTATTAATGGAGAAGCTAAATTAATTTCGTTCGTCATATACTGTAAAAGTGGTTATTTACGCGTGGGGGGAAATTTACGCTGATTACACGGTCACATAATAAGCGCGTAAATTTCCCCCACGTGCATAATTATGAAATAGCTGATATAATACATATCATATTCAAATACCGCGTATTTTCCCCCCACGCGTAATATTGGAATTGGAAAAACGCGAACTTAACCCCCAGCGTAAATAACCACTTTTACAGTAGTTGAGTTTTGAATTTGCCACTGATGTACAATAAAATATCTAAGTATGAAGAAGGTATGAAAGAATGTGTGACCCTTTATAATGATGCACATGAAGTAGTACATGCATGTAACATCGTTTTGAAAATGTTGTATCCAAAGAAAATAAAATTGGTCAAGTAACCTTCATTTAAGTTGTGAAAAAAGCACATGCCATATCTGAATAATTTCTAAATTTTAAACTCCCCCGGCGTTTCCCAGATGAAGTACTAGTGATTTATCTCGTACATCTCAAACAGAATACCAATATATATTGGCGAAGTAAACAATGTGT